>LIEC01011909.1:0-116973 GCA_001925005.1 Drosera capensis
ATGTTCACTATCTCACATGCTTCAAATCTTAACCATTTTCCATGGAAGATAAAGTACTCAGGATTCCTTGTTCTTATAGCTGTATGTTCCTATTTTAACAACTTGGGGAACCCCACCCACTCCCCCAAAACAGTCTCCCTTTAAGGAAAAAGATCGACCTCATTAGCAGCTCAGCACTCGGAATGGACATAAACCCAACTAAGTAAGCTGTTTTAAATGAAAAAAGGTTTTCCATCTATTCCTTAGGGATTTAACAAATCATGCATGGAAGGTCTATCTCTACCATTAGTGCATTACAAGTTTCCAAGAAAAAAAGGCATCCAACTCATATAAGTGGTCAAGGCAATAGTTCATAATATCTACAATATCAGGTTTTAAATTGTAATTTCAAAGGTCAAGTCATGAATCCTAGCGTGAAATAGACTTATAGAGATGGTACAAACAAGCAACTTGCTCCCAAGGAAGTAAAAGGAGCATAACTGCATCAGTACAAATGATATACCCAGTATGTTGTTGCCAAAGACCAAGATAAAAATGGTAAAAGAGAAGTCATATCTTGGTGTAAGAAAAAACCCTGAAAGGACTGAACCTGAATGTACCGAACAACTGTGCTTGTGTAGTCTACAGCTTTTCTCTGTGTCAACTTCCTCATTCTTTTAGCAGCGAAGCTGTCACCATGCACTACAAGAAGCAAAATAACAAGGAACATCAACCACCATCCAGTGCACTGCAATGTTTACTCACATACTTCCGCATTAACTATTGTATACCATAGATTCTAAGATAAACCAACCGCACATTGTAACCCTACTCTCATTCGTCTCTTCACGTATTGCCACATGACATGAAACTTAGATAGATTTCACACATACATCCACACCTGTTCATCAAGGTCCGTCATCGTCATATCTATTCAGCCAACCACACATAATCAGATAAAGTCTAGGTTCTGGATGCTACATTTCACAACTCTGTCACCCCCCGCGCTACTAAATTTACATTGAGGCAAGCATTTTGAGTTGACATAACCGCCAGAATGACTCTATTTCACGCTCAAGCAATAGAACAACTACAAACTAAATCCACACTGAAACAAGAAAACACAACCAGCACTCCACACTCTCGATACAACAACACTAAGGCGAAGCGACTAGCGAGTACCATACCATCGTACTGAGGGATGTGATACTCAGGCGGAGCCATATTCTGATTCTGATTCTGCTGCTGCTGATGTTGCTGCTGGTGAGGAGGCCGCATCATCGTCGCCGGCGGAGGCGGAAACGGCGGGCCCCGCTGAAACTCACTTCCTTGCTGTTGATGCTGCTGTTGCTGGTGGTGATATGGCATCTGTTGGTACTGCATCTGTTGCGGTGGCGGCGGCGGTTGCATATGCTGCGGCGGTGGCGCGTGTTGGTGTTGAGATGGTGGCGGCGGCGGCGGTGGTTGTTGGTGTTGCTGATTGGGATCGCCGTACATCATTTTTCGGAGAGAAGCGAGAGTGGTGGGAGTGTTTGGGGGTTGAGTGTGGTGTTTTGGGGGAATTTTGGATTAGGGTTTCGATGGTTGAAGATGAGACAGGGTTAATGACGAATGTTCGTGCATTTTTTCTACTACTGGTCTCGATCCCAAGAGGTTGGAGTATTATTGTGAAAAAAAAAAACCAATGATAAGAAGAAGAAAAATATTAACTAAAAGGGAGAATTTTTCTATCCTTATGTAATTTTAAATATATTAAAATATTTTATTATCATTTTATTTTTATTAGGTATTCGTAATCAATTAGTAGATTCTTTTCGATCCAAAACTTAAATCTAATAATTATTTAATTATTTCATACAACGATGACGAACCCACGATCTACAGATGACGAGAACGATGAATCGACAATGACGTCGATGAATCGATAACAACGACGACGACGAATTAACAACAAAAACGAATTGGACAGACGATGAAATTCTTCAATTGAAGTTCTTCAATTGAAGAAACTATTTATTTATTTAAATGTTTGGTTTGATGGGAGAATTCATGTAGAGTCCAGGACAGTGATGATCAAGCTTTCCTCGACACAGCCCAGCTAGTTTACAACCATGTCCTCTAAAAGAGTAGATACCCTTTCGTGCACGTATGGTCTCTTTATTGCCTCGTTGATAATGCTGATCTTCTTATCAATGCTTCAGAAATTCTTGGACGATTCTTAAACATGGCAGCATTACAGTGTTGTTCCACTCCTTCATAGCCTTCTTGCCGGATTTTTTAAACACAGGAGTTGCATCAATTCGGTTCAAATCCCAACCTAGCTCGTCTTTGAAACGGTGGATTTTTCCGACCTGCTTGGTACTCAGCTTGCAGGTGTTCTCCTTGGTCTTGCTTATTGCTTCCTCCAGGGCCTCGGCCTTTTCTACTTCGTCCAGGTTTTTTTCTTCCCTTAAGTACCTATGCATAAGCTTGCCACAATCAAGATTCTTCTTCGGATTTTATAATACTAGCATACCACAACAATAGTTACAATGAAGGTGAGATGAACGAGATATACGCAACATTATCTTTATGACAGAAAAGACAACAATGTTTTTCAATGTCTATCATAAAGGATGCCCAAGGATTTTGTGATGCTATTTTATTGAAATTAAACACACATCCATGGTAGCAATTTTAGGACATTAGTACCGTGGGTCAGTGTATTACAAGGTCGTAGTGTGGTTACCTGTCAAATTCTTGCATGCCAATGGCACGAAGGATTCCTTTAGTGTAATCAGAATCTGGCTCAAACATCTTCCGCACCTCCTCGACCAATCCAGCTCGAACCATTTCATCCACTCTCTTCTCCACCGCTGAATGCAGCACTGACTCGTCCACGTCCAGCCACAGGAAACATGTTTTGTACCTACTTTCGAACCCAAAGGCAGGATCCTGGACCAGTTCTTCAATGTACGAGTTTGATCCACCAGCTATGATAGGCAGTTTTCCTGACTTGACGATGGTATCTATCGCCTTCAACACTTCGGCAACGAAGTCCTTAGATGTGTAGTCTGCCTTGTGGTCGGTGATGTGCCCGAGCAAATGGTGACGCACGGCAAGTTGCTCTTGTTCAGTAACTTTGTTGGTGACAATGTCAAGGCCCTTGTAGACCTGGATCTTGTCGGCGTTGATAATTTCGCTGTGAAAATGGGAGGCTAGGTCGATAGACAACTTTGATTTACCTGTACCCGTTGCACCCAACACAAAAATTACTTTGTTTTGTGGCACCTTGAAACTGTTGATCGGTGAAACCAGCGGTGCCATGATCAATCCTGCAAACAAGGGGAAAAGAGATGCTTTAGCTTGATGATTTAAGCATGCTTGCTTCAAATGCCGATTCCATTATCCCTTATAGTAATCGCACCATTTAATTTTACTTCATTTTTTTTTTTCCGTTTTTAACTTCTTATGTTTTAAGACGTTGGGGATAGGTGAATGCAAGTGTTACACGATTTGTGGATATCTACGCTGGAGAAGAATGGTTTTGGAGTTGCTAGATAGATGTGGTGTGTATGGAGTAGTAGATATTTGAAGAATGCACATATGGGATGCAGATTTAGCTATAACCTGATGAATGAAAACTCGATGATTCTTATATGAAAACTCTGATTCTCCTTTGAAATGGGACAGAAATGCTGTGAACGGACTAACAAGTCTATATACAGAAAGCAGATACACTTAACAACAAAGGCATCATAAAACCTCATTTGTCATTATCTGTTGCTGATCTTGATCATGTTGATCCTCGCACACTAACAAGTCTCAGTGTATATCTATAAGTAACGGTTGCTAGCTCCCTGCTTGAGGATAAGCCAGCGCGCTAAGTGTACACCTTGCCAATGACAGGAGTACATTGACATCCAAAAATTTACCCTTGCCATAAACGGGTTCACTTTTGATTTTGAAATCAATGTCATGCATGCATGGTGATTCGAATTCGAAGTGATCATTTAATTAGTTGCACTAATCCACCCCGCCAATTCTTTCGAGGTGCTGATTTGGAGTCTCTATCCATATCAGATATCTGCCCCTTCTATAACCACCTTAGATACGAAAGGCACTCGGAGAAAGAACTGGGAGCAAGAAGAATACGACCATCTTGTCGGAGCCCACACAATCCTATGCTATGTCATTAAGCTAACTATGTGCTTCTAACCTTAGTTGTTTTTAACTAAAATTGATCGAGTATAGCATTGATACTCATCCGTGTCAGACATGGAAAAGCTTATTTTTTACTATATATATTTCAAACACCCTAACAAAAATTCCATTGTTGGATATTCTTGAAAAAAACATTGTGAGCAAAACTTGTATCAAAAAATTCTATCATTTGATACTTTTATCGTGAAAGAAATCCATCAGTAGATACTTTTGTTAAACATAAGTTTTTCATGGTTAGGATTTTAGCTTTGGTTGAAAGACAATATCATTAGAATTTTCGAAGAAACTCGAAAAACCGTACAGACGGGAGAAACGCATTTATTATTTGTGTTGGGACACACACAAATGGAAGTTCTTTCATTCAATACTTTCGTTGTGAAAGCTATCATAATATTAGTACATATGGCGTATGCAAGTTTTTATTTGCCCGTCTTATACGACAAACTTCCGAGTATGTTGCCTTGGAATTTTATTTTTTTGGTTAAATTGAACCAACATTAACTAGTAAAATTGACATGTATGATGTCAACGACATATAATTAAACGATGCACAACATTGCACTTGGTACGATGAAGTTTTGAATTTGTTGCCTTAGACATATTTTTAGTGTTAATTTAAGGTATTATCAACTCTTAATGTGACATACACAATGCAAGCAGTACGTATTAAAGCGACATACTAGCTTATAATTGCAAGCAAAGTAGCAAATTATCATCTGAAATTCTTTGGCAAGGAACACACTCATCTACTTCATGAAAATAGCACACGCAGCAGCAACATGCTGCACTTCTGAACACCCAATTCTACACAATTGCTGACAGGATCGATGTAACAAACCATCATGATGTTTGCATGCCGAGGGATCCCCATCTTAAGATTCAGATGGTCAGATCATAGATATGGTTACACTTACACAGCCACATGGGGGGGGGGGGATAGAGGTTTAACTATAACTTACACTTAACACGACTGAAGTATGAAATGGCTGCCATCAAATCGTTACAGAAAGACACATAGAAGATCTTCGAAAATCAAAGTCATCCATCTATCACAATTTCGGGGGTTAACTATAACTTTACATAGCTGGCGCACACTTGGAATGGACGAGATTTCAAAAAGGAGGTTCCATTCATACAATCAACCAACTAAGTATATGGGTGCCTAAGAAAATTTCTCAGTTTCAGTTGTTTCCGGGTGGGTTGAGTGAAAAAAGCACCGGAAACAAGTCAGACATGATGCCCGAGTATTGATAACGACAGAAAATCACACTCTGGGAAAATATCATGTTTCAGTCACTATAACCAAATCTGTTTTCAAACATTAACTTCCATCTTTGCCTTCCCAAGCTCAATAAGCATGGTCAAAATGGCTTCACACATCTCGGCAGCATCGGGTTCATCACAGTTTTTCTTCCGAGAGGAGTAAACCATCCAGCCGTGATCAAACTTCCAGTCAGGTCTGATAACGACTGAACCAGGCACTTCAGCATCACGACCAGTCACTAACACGTCGCTCTTTTCTCCGTATCTGAGCAACAAGTGAAGAGCCGAGATGGCCATGGCAGCATGACAGGAACCACACGTGCTGATCTTGACACCACATCATCGTTGCCATCTGATGAGGCCTCTCCCATGAATCTTAGTTGAGGAAGCCACGAGAGTTCTGCATGAGCGATATGGTTCATCGTCCAAAGAACCCCTAGAGCTGTGTTTGCCTCGGAATTGAAGGAGATGAGAGGGATTTGGTCAGGGAGCTTGTGTTTGAGAACAAACTCCTTCCTCTTCTCATATGTAAGGTCCTCAATAGACCTCAAATCACCCTAGACATCAAAGCTCAGTTTGAGAAATTTGGCACAAAAAGTCACATCTAATATTTGATTTTGTCCAAATGGAAATAACACTTCCTCATGAGGCACAAAAATCCTTACCAAACCAGCTTGTCAATTGACTGCTAGCAATGTCGGTTTATAATAATCATGTGACCATGGCCAAATTTGATTATCCCGATCAAATTACTCTCGAAATATAAATATCAATATGCAATGCCTAAATCGAGATCAACTTGTTCTAGGTTTATTAGTCTTTTGGTACAAAACAGGTAAACCTTTCAAATTCCGAGCCTAGCATCACCCCTACTCAATGAGAACTCAGAAATACCTTTGATTAGTTTGCAAATTATGAACTCCATCACTCTCCTGGTTTTCTTGTCCGCTAGCTGTCCTTCGCGGAGTATATCAGAAGCAATTGGTGTACCGCCATAAGGGCTCTGCACCAGGGCCAACCCTGCAACTTTGTCTTTCAGATGAGACCAATAGATGGACAATGCGGCTGCTGCATCAACTCCTCCCTTGCTATGGCCGAGGAGCATCACACGCTTGCTGGAACCCCAGTACAGCTCCTCTGTGTACTGCATCAGTTCCAACGCATTGTGCTCTACGGATGCCTAGACACTCGAACATGTGAAAAAAGAAAGCCGGCAGGTAAGCTCACAAGAACTAAATACCATCAGCTATCCCAATCCAGATATAACTAAAAATTCTAAATTAAAGAGGTTCAACAAAACCTTGCACAGGATATTCTGAAAGTGCATGACTTTGAACGATATTGTACCTCGCTGTGAATTTTGGCGATATGGCAAGCCAGACCCATCTTTGAGAAGAACCTCTTAGTGCCCACGAAGTACATGGGGCCGTGGTTGCTAGAGCCACAGAATTCTATATCCTCTGCATAAACCATATTTGATAGAAATCACATAAACTGGCTACTATCTATATATAACACAGCACAAAACCGCAAGTTTATCGCGAACTCACCAACAAAACGAATGAATTGACTACTTATACAAGAAGTCAAATTCAGAATACTAGCAAAGAGATCACCCATCAATGCTCTCCAACTCAAGCTCCCCTCAACATAATCTTCATCTATATCACTGCAGTGAAGAACTAAAACCCAGAATTGAACACGAACAAAGAAAATCAGAATCCAATGTCTGCAGAAAATATGGAAACAACCAACAGAAACCCATCAGTAAGGAGGCCTTGAATATCAAATAAAGCATACCCATGCGTCCATAACGCGAAGATATGGGGAGGGGGAGAGCAGCACATAATCACTCCAACTGCCCACTCCTAGGTTGAATGTTTCCCTTATCATCATTTCAAAATAATTGCATCTTTGTTATTTTGTTCCATCTCAAAAAATTTATATTGTTTTCATTTAAAAAAATATTATGTGATTATAATTAAAGAAGATAAATAGAAAAATATTATGTATTTTAGAATTAAAATTAAAAAAATCTAAATTTACATGTATAAAATAAATATTATAATTATAATCGAATGTTAACAACAATATTATAATCTAAATTTTTTTTTAATTCAAAAAAAACTTTTCTTTACAAAAATTGTTAACAACAAAAACAAGAACGAAAGTTATTGCCTTCACAACAAAATTCACCGAATGAATTTCATCTCTGATATTGATACTACTATTACAAAAAAAAAAAGCAATCAAAATCCACATACGAGAGTCAAACCCCATAAAATACGGAGCAAACCATCGACGTGTTCTGCTCCCCAAAGGCCAAAACTTTCCCATTTCCTCTTTATGGAGCCCATCAAATCATCTTCATCTTTACCCCTTTTGTTTCCAACTCGCATTAAAAACACTGAAATAAACTACTGTAGTAAAACAGTAAGGGGTGTGAGAGACATGCCTGAGGCCACTCAACGACCGCCGCCCCACCGCCGCCGTACTACGTGTCCTTCGAGTCCACGCAATTTGATTTCGATGCTGGTAATGTTCAGTTTTTTGTTTTTTCTTCTTTTCTGATTCAAAATTCAATAGAATTTGATTTGATTTGATGAGTCAGGCATGTCTCTCACACCCCTTACTGTAAATGCGTTTTCAGGGGATAATTTGTTGGGCTCGGGTATTTAACTTTTGATGGACTAGATATGAGAGATTGGATAGTGCAGTGGACTGGGCTAATCATTTTTCAATATGGGCTAGTTATCAAGAACGGGTTTCATTTATCAATGGTCCATTACCATAATACCATGGAGTTGATCCATACCCCAAAGGCATCGACCGTCACACGCTTTAATCTTAATCCCTATTTATAATCTTAAATATATCATGACGTATATTAGTCTTTTAATAGAGAAAAAAATAGGTATACATCGAACGATAAAAAATTAAAACATCACGTTGGATATCTTTGGCAATAAGCATTCTAATGATCGAGGGGGCTACTATCTCAATTGTGATCTTGGTTGTTAATAGTTATGGAACACTTGTATTAGAATCTCTTAATGTATTCTTTATTTTATATACTCGAATCCATATTTTTCATATTCTACGAAATCTTTATTTTATCATATATTGTATTAAAATTTTTATCTTAATCTCTACATCTTTATATTGATGATATTTTATATTTTTCACTTCTTTGTTATTGTCTTCACTCTTTATCGTTAAGAACACCCAAACACAATACCAACGACGCCGTCTTAAACCACCACCACGCCATCGTCGGAGTCATTGTTGTCCATATGACGCCGTTTACCCAAAATATTTTTTTGGTACAGTGCTACAATGCATCGGAATATTTTGGTCGAGAACTAACATAAGCACTCCTCTCACTTACACTTGCAAAAGAAAAAAATACTTAATATTTTTTTATTAGTTACATATATTATGTTTAAAATTATCGACTCACTGTTCATAAATATACATAATAGGTACTTTGATATAAATCCAATTTTGTTTAATTTTTTATTTTCGTTATCAAAATTATATTATTATCTATTTTAGATAATCCAATTACGTCAACTTGCTCATAAATTGATTGTCTGATCAAATCTTACCTCAACCAAGGTGTAAACTATAATTCGTCGTGATTACTTATTCGTTCTTTGATAACTTCGGAAAATACATCAGAAATGGGAATGCCTGACACGAAATGTTTTTCATACGAATAATTCGAACCAAACAACTTCAGATTGTTCAACCCTAATTCATTTCATTTCATTCATCGTTTTCATCCTCACACAGGTACGCAAATTCAGTCAACCAAAAATCAGTTCTTGCTCTAAAAAACACCCCAAATTGATTCACTGATGCATCATCTTTCTGCGATCTGGGCACCTTTTCGTCGCTTTTTTTACGCTACCCATTTGTTGAATTTAATTGGGTCGTTCTCAATTTCTTAACCCTAACAGTGTGATCTTGTTTGTTCACTCTAAATTCGCTGATGTATTCTTTATATGCGTTTTAATTTGTGTTCTTTGCTGAGAATTGGATTCATATTTGTATTGATTCATTCATGGATGATTGATTCATGGAATTCTTTCAGTTGTTAGGATTTTCTGCTTCACGGGTTTGCACCCAAAGTGTTAATGCCAAGGTTCTATAATAATCGCCTTAGTATATTTGGCTTAGAATTTTTACCCTTTGGCAATCTGTTATTAAAATGTGATTCCGGGTGCTGAATTATCGTGTTTGTGAATCGGGGGTGCAAACGATGTGTGCATCAGAATAAGATCCTCCTAGGTTGTCGCCGGACCTTAGTAGAATTTTAAAGTTGCAAGGGTGTGGTGTTGTGTTATACTGAACTATACTTCTGGGTTGGTTGCTAGAAGATTACTGAATATTGTTGGTTGTTATGTCTTCTTGGTTGAAGTTATGTTCCTGCTGATTTTCTGAAGAAGTTTTCATCCGAGTGTCCACTGTCCAATATCTAGAGCTTTACGTGGGATATGATCATCCATGTATAACGTCATTCGACTGAGTATTTTATTTTTCGTTTTAAAATGTTGAAAAGTGATGTTATTGCCGCATCTGATTCATACCTCAGATGATGCCGTAATCTTCAATTAAGGGCCTCCAAGCAACAAGAATCGTGCTTATCTACTCTGCTGAATTGCTGATTGTTCCTATTATACAGTTCTTCTGTGCAATGGTTTATGTCAGCAGTAGCAGATTAGCTTGTAGTTACTCGCTGAATTGACCGTTGAAAATGGTTATTTACACATTTACATGTTTTTCTGTTTCTCATGGTTAAAGTCATTTTCTTGTTTGAACCAGTGTTTCTTTGTTTACGCTCGAGAATTGGAGCGGAAGAAAGTGCGAGGACACTATAATTTGTTGCAGCTTCGGTAGTCTTACTCTTTAATCTTTATGATGTGAGTGGCAAGGCGTGGTTAGCAAGGATAAAAGAGAAAGTTAGAGATGTTCTCTTTGATTTACGGCTTTTGGAGGTATATCTTCAGTAAGACCGAGTTCCATATTCTTATTCTTGGGATTGACAAAGCTGGAAAAACGGCAAGTTACCTTCTTAACTACTATTACCGCTAATGCTTCCACTATGTTTGTTGCATGCACAATAGAAACTTCTATACCGATAGGTTGCTGTAAGAACTCTGTTCTTTGGTTGGAGAAGAAAGGAGTTTTTAATAATTGTTGACGGAAGTTCATTTTTCTTGACCGAGATCTCGTGTTCAGTCCAGCAAAGGAAAATAAATTGGTGCCTGTTTATACATATTTCTTGTGATATGCATTATTTTGCAACACATGCAAAGTACAAAATTGTATTGACGTCTGTGTTGTCAGACTCTTCTCTTGAGAATGAATCGATTTTGTAACAGTTACTATTGTTTTCATGGAATCATACTTCGCAGACTCTGCTGGAGAAATTGAAGGACCTGTACTTGAACTTGGAAGGTCTTCCTCCTGATAGAATTGTTCCGACTGTTGGACTCAACATTGGTCGTATTGAAGTAGGAAACACAAAGCTCGTATTTTGGGACTTAGGAGGCCAGGTATGTGGAATATTGAATCCCTATGGAAGCTGTAGGAAACTAGGACTTTGTACGCATAATGCGGCTTATCCAGGAGCTGTTGTGGTTGTTGCTTCTGTTCTATTGTTGCTGAAAAAACTTGATATTTCCTCGAATCTTTGAGCTTCATCTTACTGGGATTACTATTATAGAAATAGCTCCATTTGTGTGTCTATCCTAAATTTGCTAGTATGAGACGGTCAGATAAGTTCTTAACTTATTTGTGTGTTTGCTAACCGTTTCTATAGCTGTATACTGCATGTTTACGACTGGCCTGTTTCTTTATCTGGGCAAATGGAGGCTGTAGATAGTTCAGTTACAACTGTTAGCTTTAACTTTCTACCATCTTTCATGGTGGTAGCCTGGTCTTCGTTCAATATGGGAGAAATACTACGAAGAGGCCCATGCAGTCATATATGTCGTTGATTCAAACTGCCCATCACGTTTTGAGGACTCGAAATCCGCGCTTGGTGAGTTTATGTTTGAGCATGAAGGTTATAAATTTAAAAAATCAGTAATATTAAGAGAATGTACTGTCCAACTGCTCTATTCTTTTTAACAGAAAAGGTTCTCCGACATCAGGATTTGCAAGGTGCCCCTCTCCTTATATTGGCCAACAAGCAGGTACATTTGCCTAATACGGTTATGCTATACAAGAGCATAATCAGAGCTCTGGTGAATGACTTCATCGTGAATTATATATATCACGATATATGTAGAGTTGCTTTCATTTGTCTACAACATCCTTATTTTGTTCTGGACAAACTTTTCACTGATTTGTTAAGATTTTTGAAGAAATAAAATATGGAAAAAAAAACATGGATATTCTTGTCATTAAGCTATATTATCTTCCTGATAACAACTCACCTGGCAAGTTACTGTATATACTTTTCCTGCCCTTGGTCGATTTTATTTTAATGGCTCTTTTTGCATCTTTCTTTGAGATGTGCAGGATCTTCCTGGTGCAGTAACAGCTGAAGAGCTAGCCCGATATTTGGATCTCAAGAAACTGGATGAGATGGTTTACATGTTTGAAGGAGTGTCAGCATATGAAGGGTGAGTCGTTGCATCGGAATTTTGCTCTATGGGTTTTTCTATGATTATGGTGTTTCGTTTTATTTGAATCATATCTATCAATATTCGAGTTCATTTGTTTTACCATCCAAGTGATGCAGTTATGGAGCCGTCGTCGTCCTCTTTTTTCTTTGAGGTTCCTCGGTCTCGTGAGGCGTATGTTGTGATCAATGCACTTTGATGATTTACTGAGTTTAAAACAATGTTGCAGTCGGGGGATTAAGGAGAGCATAAACTGGCTTGTGGAGGAGATGGAACGAAGCAAAAGAACAGAAATTCTTAGGAGCCGCACTCCGCCCCTTAAAACAGATCTACAGTAGCCAAGACTTTTGTATACTCTCCATAGAATGGCCACCAAATTTCCTCCTGTTGTTCATCGATAGTATAACAGCTCTCTGTCACGTCACCATGCCTTAAACAGATGATGCCGCGATTAGTTCCACAATTGATTGTACGCCGCACTTTGCTTCTGCTTAAGCGTAAGGCGCCAAAAAGTGACTAGGGATTTTCTGCCTTGTCAAGAGAAGAACTTGAATTCAGTGTATGGGGAATTATTTTGTATCAGGTTGAACCTGATATTCTCATCTTGTAAGGTAGTATTATTAGTAAAATGGTGGCTACCATTTGTTATAGAACTTCTCAGCGAGGAGGCTGCTCACATATGGATCTTTTCACGGTGTGGTTTTTTCGATACTAGTCAGAATACCACTTGATATAAGTTAGTCAGAATTTGGACGCCTAAATAGAACATCATACACCGCCAAAAGTAGAATCCTGCTATCAAGATCGCAGACCTTCTAATATAAGACAGGGCGGTTCCTTATCAACTCCCTAATTGTGAGTATGATGTACACTGATATGATGAACAAGGCGATGCTCTACACTGGATAGCACCAGAACTATAGACCGGATAATTGTGAGTATGATGTACACTGATATGATGAACAAGGCGATGCTCTACACTGGATAGCACCAGAACTATAGACCGGATAGCGTGCCTTGAGTTACAGCTAACTCCAGACCTTCAGCTTGTACGCCGCTACCATTGAGATCATTGCCCGATGCGCTCGATGAGCCGAGCTGCCTTTGCAAGTAGTCTCCAGAAGCTGGATCTACCGTGCTTGTGAGGGTTTTAACAGCAAAGTCAATGCAAGGGTCCAAATATATATCTCCAAACAGAAAGCCATGGGGTGAACCAGGATCTTCAACGGTTTTTGTTTCCATCCCAGCCATTCTGTTACGGTCATCAACAGCAGATAAAAAACTGAATAGACTTTCAGAGTCTCTTGATCCTAAAAGCATGTCCGAGCTGTGGAAATCATCAACCGTGCCAAAGAGTTCAGCTTCAGTGGTATACTCATTGTCCAGCCTAGTGCACTCAGGAAAGAAGGGTTCTGGTCCGGCAGCCGCTAGCAGAAGACTTTGGAATTCACCATTCGGGCCAGCTTTAGGAACCCAGCCGGGAACCATGGCTTCATCATGCTTCGCCTCATAATCTGAGGCTTGAGTTTCTAGAAGAGAGCCAAATGCTGAGGCCGAGAAATACGAGGTACTAGCCCTTTCTCCTTGTCCTACATCACAAACACACAAGCTCCATCTATTGGTTTGGAAACGAATCCTCTGTTGTCCAAGGCCGAACTGTGACCAGAACCCCGTAGTTTTGACAAGGGGTCCATAGATATGAAATTGGTGGCAGAACGAAACCAGGAAACAGACAAGGGCATTGGCTTATTTCATACCTGGAGCAGAATCCCCTTTGAAGAATGGCACAGAATCTATATCGTCATTTGATGATCTCAAGGGCTTCCAAGGCTTGGTTGTTTTTTTACTATTGGCAATCGGCTTCTTTTTCGGACTCCTGCCTGGTTTCTGTCATTAAGCAACTAATGAGATGAACTCTCATCACAGTGACGTACTACGCAACATCATGAATAATTAGCAAGTACCTCCCAGTTGTTCGATCCATTCAGAACCTCTTTCTTTTTCTTTGATGCATGTTGCTTCGACTGTGGAACAAGGAAAGACAAAAAGACCATTCAGAATACAAACAAGAGAGCCAAAATCAAATCCTAGCATGCTATTATACTTATCATATTGATCACCAAGATGCAGGATCTTTATAAGAACACCGTATAATACTCTGAGGTTAGAAGTATATTGGCAACAACAATAGGAAAACTAGTATGAGTCAAAGTACAGTATCACATCCACACCTCATATTAAGCTCGATAATAAATAATGAGAGAAACTTACTGGACTTGAAACGATGTCCAACTTTGTGTTACTGCCGCCTACAGCTTGCTCTTTTGGCTTCACCACATTTCTTCCCAACTCTCCGGTTAACAGATATCGGTCTATATCCTTGATAGAGCGGAACATGTATCCATTCACAGGATCAACATAGTACTGTACACAGAGCACCACAAATTTGGGTTCACATGAATCACAGCAATGCCCACACAGGAATAGCTAAAGAATGTGACATGCAACTATGAAAAAGTAAAATAGATCCGTTTTCTCCCGATGCCAACCCTTGCAACTCTTAGGCAATGGCTTTGGTCATATCACATGATAAAATTTCAGAGTAGTTTGAGCAACAAAGAATCTCATTTAATTATCCATCTCAAGCATGGTTTGTGGAGAGTCCCCAAATGCCACGACTAGTAATTACCCCACTTCTAGTCCGCATTAGCCGGACGGTCTTCTAAGTTAAGGGAAGAACTAGATCTTGCATCTTTGATTAAGGAATATGGATGAGATGACAGACATATCAAGACAAAAACAAAGGCCCCATTGCTTTCTACCATAACCCCGAGCTTCAGGTGTGATTTGTTTCCTCAACACGATATCAAAACCGGGTTTGAGAAACATGTAGTCACAAGTCATAATTCCGCCACCCCATAATCCAACACTCCACATTACTGAAAAGGCCGAGTGTTGATCAGTAGGGCTAGTTATCAGGCAGTGCTGCTGGGTCTGGTCCATAGTAGTGACCAATGTGTTATTATAGATAGGGATGAAATTCGATTTTCGGTTTTTTTATTATTACTTGAAATTCGGTTTCGGTTTTACATTTTATTGAAATTCGATAATTCGGTTCGGTTAACCGAATTAACCGAAATTACAATTTTTTGTTTTATTTTTTTATTATTCACCTTTTAATCTTTTTCTATATTGATTTATTTAATTGAAATGTTTATTAAGTATACTAAAAGTTCTATTATTCTCTAAATAAAACATTTATAATTTAGTTTTTGTTTTCCATCTTTTGAAACTCTTTTTTTAAAATATTTTTTGTCATAAAAAATGTTATTTTTTAATTCCTTTGAAAAATCGGTAAAAGACTGAAATCGAACCGAATTTTGGTTAATCAAAATCAAAATAATCGATATAATGTGGTTCGATTTCGATTTTCAATTTAAAAAAAAAATTCGAATTAAATTTGATTCACTGAAACCGACAAAAAAAAACTTCGGTTTTTACCGAATTATTACCCCCAGTAACACACGCGATTTGAGTCGGTGCATTTTCCACGCCTCAACACAACCCAACAAACCCATCTGCATGACCAACCACATTACCATGTTTCGACCAAAACCCAACAAACATGAACCCTAAAGCATGAACACAAATGGGGTTGATGAGTTACCGTTTCCTTTTTGCCATTTTTGCCTATTTTGACCTCCACATTCCACCCCACAGGGAGCCACTCGTCCACCCTCAGATCTCCCATTTTCCGGCTAGACTTGCGTGAGGCAAATTGAACCCATTACATGATGAACTTTCACTTTACTGTTTGAGCTGGTTGGTTGTTTCACGGGTTCTGTTTGGCTAATAATTGGGGTTTGGTCTCGAGTTTTGATGCTTGAAGTGGAGTGTGCCAATGGACATTGGGAAATGAGAGGTATGAGTGGTGAAGAGTGTGGGAATATGGTAAAGCACTTTGTGTGTACTTTGGGTTGGTTGATAATAAACACTTGAGTCAATAATAAATAAATTATTATTGTTATTTAATGTTAGACGTTAAAAAACCATCCGATTATGTTATTAATCAATATTATCATTGATTGATATTTATATATATATCTTATGTTTCAATTTTTAGATTGTATAAAAAAATAAAATAAAACTTTTAAATATATTTAATTTTTTTTATTGGATTCCAACTTGAGATCAGAAACACCCAAGTTATTCGACAATTGGGTTGATCCACGAATTTTGAACTACCAATGATTAACTTGGCATTTGTGTCCAAGAACAAATCCTCATATTCTCATCTCTCTCCTCCGAAATCGAAACCACATCCACTCCCCGTTCCCTCTTCACTCCCCAACGTCTCTCTCCTCCTCCCTTCTCCCCCTCCCTTCCCCTCCGCCGCCGCCGCAATCAGTTTCATCAACCCATGTGAGCCCCAAATCACACAGCCATGGGAGTAAAGAACTTATGGGACATACTCGAATCCTGCAAGAAAACCCCTCTTCACTATCTCCAGTTAAGTCTCCCAAACACCCACTTGAAATTTCCTCCAATTAATCGACTATTCGTGTTATCGGGACCAAAAAGGGACCGATTTGATTAATGGGTATTGGTGATTTGATGGGAAGTGTTGATTGTTGATTAGGGGCAAGAGGGTGTGCATAGATCTGTCTTGTTGGATGGTTCAGCTGCATACTGTGAACAAATCGCATTGTTCTTTGAAGGAGAAGTTGTATCTCAAGGGCTTGTTTCATCGGCTCAGGGCGCTTACTGCTCTTAATTGTTGCCTCATATTCGTCACAGGTGTGGAATCCGTGAGCCCTTTGAATCTTTTTGGTTTTTGTAAGACTAACTAGAGCACCATCCAAATATTGGATGTAAAGAGTTATCAATTATGGCTTTTGTGCAACTTTTACAAAACTACCAATGATGGGTTTATGGCTATATGTTCCAGGGCTCTTGCATTGCATCCTTTCCAGCGCACCAAGCTTCATGAAATATGTGCCAAGTTTTTTGATTGGACTCCTGAGAAACAGATGCTTGTCCACTATTCATTCAAGTAAAGGCATATATTGCTTAAGCAGTCGGGATAAATGACAACACAGATTTCTTGATAGCCATTTTCTCGTTCGTGGTGCTTTACGTAAAAGAAAGTTGTAGTACTGATTGTGTTTTATGTTGTTTTCTTGTTCACAACTTTGTCCTAGATGAGTACATACTTCCGAAGATTGCTGAAAGAGATTTGAGGAGGTTCACAAAGTTGCGGTCAGTGTCTTCAGAATTAGGGGCTCTACTTCCACTGGACAAGGTTAAGATTTTTGACAGCATTTCTTCCTTCGGCAGCTTCTGTGGCCAGAAATTAATCACACAAAATCAAAATATTTATGATATAAATGTGTCCCTGTTGCATTTTTCTTTTTTCTACTTAATCTAAGCTTAAATCCTTCTTCTGACCTGGACTCAAAGCTGATAGTAAATCAACTTGCATTTTTCTCTTCTCATTTCAGATGCCGGTCAAAGTGTCCTGTGCCTGAAATCATCAAGCCTAGAAGACTTCGGGGAAGGGACTGCTACGAGGTTTTATGGGAAGGCATTGATGGTCTCAAAACCTCTATAGTCCCTGCTGATCTTGTACAGAGGTAACAGCTCGTCCTAACTCGCAGAGTTGATGAATTTAGAACTATAATTAATGAATTATCGATTATGCAATGTTATTCAATGGCATCAAATGGAACAACAGTTTTTTGTTTTCTTTTCTTTTTTCTTTTTTCTTTTTTCTTTTTTCTTTTTTTGGTTTTGCTTTATATATACAGCTGAGTAGTATGACTCGTGTTGTGCAGTGCTTGCCCCGAGAGGATCACAAAGTACGACCAAAGAGTAGAAGAGAAGAAGCAGAAACCGCGGAAATCAAAGCCAAAGCAATTGAATGACAAGCCACCATTTATCATGCCCGAGATTGATTACAAACTCAAAACCTTGTTGCTCGACATTGAATCTGATAATCAAGTCAGATACAACACAGCCTTTGGTACACTTGTTGCGGAATATATAACCGCTGTTACACAAACTGTGAATCTTGTGCAGGAAGAAGTAGAAACCCATGTTGCTTCGAAGAAAACATGGATGTTAGGCCAGAGAAGTGCTTCGACTTGGACGCCTCAAATTTCCTCGAGAATGAGGTGGATTGATCTATTGAGCCCTTCTCCACAAAACAACAAACATGATGTCGCACATTGTCAAGGTATTTGTGAGGGGATTGAGGTTGTCGACTTGTGTGATTCGGACATGAACATTTCGCCAAAGCATTTGAAAAAGGCGAGGGACCTCAGGATGTTTCTTGACAACATTAGAAAAGAGATTTCGTGGCTGAGAACGCTAACTGTATTTTGTGAGCACCAAGGCAAATCTTTTGCCTTATGATGTGTTTGTATTGTATGTAGCATGTATTATGTTGCGACGCAAAGCTCATCTACTGGCTTGTTTGACAGCAATGTGATTGGACATAGTGTAGCCGGTTTGAGCGTTCCACTAATAGTCTAAAATGTAGTGATCGGAGTCATATCATGATTCATGATAGATGTAACACTTTTTAGTCTATGTGAACTCGTTGTTTTGATACATGTTCATATGTTCTAGGAATTGGATGCAAATCCATGTTCATGTTGTGTGCTATACTGTTTTACGGATTGCTTATTTCGAGTTATGTGTTGGTTAATGGAAATTACTAGTATTGTCGCCTTACTCGTTACATGTGGTAATTTCATTATCGTTAAGAAGTCAATGAAATCAACAGTCGAGTGAACCATGAGAAATCGGTAGAGTAATCATTCTGCGATGTGTATTTTTTTACCCTGGGTGGCGCGTGATTGACCATTGAATTTGACAAAAATTCCCTCATTAACTATCTAACCAACAACAACAAAATGTTTTCAAATACTATTCCATTACACCAAATATGTTAGATATGGCATCAAAAGAATCAAGCAGAACAAGATATATGTGGTCTTACGTTATCATATACGTAAGAGAATGGTTGTTTCTTTTAATAATGCTCGGCAGATTAATAAGTAGGAATTCATATCTTTATATAAACATAACAAATCCTTTTTTTTTTTTAAATCCTAAATTATGTCATTCGCAAGCTTCCATTCGGTACAAATCCTGATCTAATTGACTAACGTAAGAGCATGAGCATGTTTCTTTTCATATCCGAAACTCAAACATCTCACACACTCTAATGGATGTGTGGCCGATTTTGTGGAGGACTCCAGCACAAGACCATTGAAATGGAAAGCAAACAATTCAGAAGTCTTTTTTGTTAAATCGGCTTATGAAATTCAGATGCAAAATAAATGATACAAGAGAGGAGCGGAAATGGAGTAAGATTTGGTCCATAAACTAACAACAAAGGGTCTGCTGTTCTCTAGGAAAATCAGCTCGAATGCAGGTTGTGATATCTGTGATCGAGCGGAGGAATCAACGCTTCCTGCGATGAGAAATTGTTTTTTGGTAAAGGAAGATTGGAGAAGATTGATGCACCCACGATTTTGGAGCTTTTTTTGAAGGATCAAATCTTCCTCGGATTGGATTGATTTCAATTTGACAACGGAGGCGGGCACTCCAGATATTACAGAAGAATGACGATATATCTTTCACGAGATGATTCAAGATGTATGGTATTTGCGAAATGAACAAGTATATAGAAAAGAAGATAGTCCAGAACCCCTCCAAGAATGTTATTGACAAAGATGGTTATGTATAAGACTGTAGAAACGGAGTTTGCTATTACTGTTAAAGTATGTCCCAACAATATTTTTTGTATAGCTCGTAGAGTTAGTTAGAACGAACAATGGACACTGTTTTTTTTTTTTTTGTTAATGTTATAAAATGATCCCATGATTCAAAAAAAAAAACACTATCACCGTGAACTCATTATTATCATTGTCATCCTTATCAAAGTTTGTCTTGTCCATTTGACGATTCTATCCGATTCCTTGCTAATCCTCCCCTCCTCTTTTAACGCCATCTTCATCACATCCCTCTTTAACATCACTTTAATTCCCTTCCATCTTGCTCAATTCACGAGAAATCGACCTCGAATGGTCCCTCGCAGCATCCTTCGCTTCCCACTTAATTGCAAGCTCATCCACATCGAACCCTAACCCCTTGTCCCCGTCATCGCCTCCATCGGACTCTCCCTCATTTGATGCCTGAAATTCTGGTACAGTGATGGTTGGGCAAGCGGTTAGGCCGAAGAAGGGGAGTGGGCAGCGGCATTGACCATGGATTCGGTGGAGTTAGAGGTGGAGGAGGAAAGAGAAAGAATAGGAAAGTTAAAATTATAATTTTGGGAGAAAAAAATTCATGTGTATGTTTTCATAATATTTATTAAGAAATTATAGTTTTTTTTGATAATTTGTCCTTGATAAAAAATAAAAATCTCTGAATGTAAATCTCATACATGACATACATCATCTATTTTTTTAATAACAAAGTTAAATTTTTATCAAAGATAAATTATATCTCCATAGTAAATCATAATCCTTATATATTTAGAATCTTTCCCAACCTATACCAAATTTTTTCTAAAAATAAAAATAAAAATCCAAACAACGCTTAACAATTTATTTTCCCACGGTACAAAGAAAAAGCCAGGTTTTCTCCTTGTGAGTATCCCTTTATTCTCTTTTGATTTTTGACTCGATGTTGCTGTTGTTCGATGATTTGTTGTTTGTTTGATTGTTGTGTTCAATTAATTTTGAGTTGTGTTGATATATTGTGTTGTCGTATGATTTTGATGGTGTAAAAAAAATTCTCATAACGTTTAATTTTTTTTAAAGTAAATCTCATAAAATATTACTCACTCCATCTCAATATAGATATAATATATTCAATTTTTATATTATTTAACATATATTGTCGTCTTAACGATACAACAAAATTACATCACTAAAATATACAAGTTAAATTATCATTAATATTTCATAATAATTTTACAAAAATTATATTTGATCGTCGCACTAAGACAAGTCAAAGTTCACATCCATATGTGCTCACGATCGGAGTGATGCATCTATATTGAGATTAAGGCTGTTAATGGAGATTGAATTGATTATTGAATCGCTATCAAACTGACCGAATCGATTATTAAATAATTCAATTCTGGTTTATAAAATAAACGGCAGTTTAAAATCTAACCGAACCGAGACATCGAGGATAAACCGAATAACCGAATCATTTATGATTGATTATTGAACCGTTTAAGATTAATTATTATAATTGTTTTACATAAGATTGTTAAGCTTAAATATCAAATAGATTACATTATTTTAAATCTATAAACATAATATCCTTAATATTGTGGGTATTGTTTTTACATTTTTTTTCTTTTTGTTAGAAATGGATATAAAAGCCTCTAACCATTTTTTTTTTTTTTGAATAATTTTTATTTTTCTTAATAAAAAATAATTTGTTTATATTTTTTTCGTATAACTTATATCGTTCTTTTTTTCTTAACTCGATATATCTAATTTATTTTTGTAAATATATATAACAAAAAAGATTTAAAATTATTTTAATAAACGATATATATAATGAGAATCTATTATTTTTTGATTTTGGGATGTTAAAACTGAATCTATCCATTAACACCTTAAAATTATAAAATTCACCAAAGATAATGGGAATAGTTTTTAACGAACATAAAATTCACCAAAGATGAACTTATAAACCTTTTAAATGAAGATAATTTTTGTTTTGTGAAAAAAAACACTAACCAACCATAAATATAGATTAAAGTAAATCTTAACCTCTATAAATAATACTATCTCGCCACAATCCATACCAAATTAAATTCAACATGGGTCATAAACCTAGGTTTTTTCTACGGTGAATTTGTGAGTATGTCTTATCGATTTGTCTTCGAATTCACCTATTCGATTCGATGTTGCTTTTTCTCCCTGATTTGTTTTTTCTTTTTATTAATTTGTTTTGATTTTGATGGTGTAGTGCGAGTTGCAGAATCGAGAATCGATTGAAAGAGGAGGAGTTTGTGAAACAATGTCGGCGATGGATAGAGTGGTGATTGAGTTGGACCAAGGGTGGGGTTTCATGGAGAAAGGTATTACAAAGCTGAAGAAGATTCTCGAAGGCTTGGATGAGCCTCAGTTTAATCCTGAGGACTACATGATGCTTTACACGTACGTGTCGTTGTTCGATTTAGGGTTTGGTGATGTGTGCGTGGTTGATTAATTTTTGATTGTGATGTGAACGCAGGACGATTTATAATATGTGTACTCAGAAACCGCCACACGATTACTCGCAAAATCTGTATGAGAAGTATCAGGAGTCGTTCAACGTATACATATCTTCTACGGTAAGGGATATTTTCGCAGGACGATTCATGGGTTGTTTACTCAGTTGATTTACTTGCCATGTGTATTAGGTTTTCAGGCACAAATTGTGCTTACTCCTATCAATAACTGTATGCCCTTGTAGAATTCAGCGTTGGTTTTCCGAGAATTTGGAGTGCTTGCCCTTCAAGATAAACACGAGACTAATACAGTCGTGGGAGTCGTAAGGGGATGACTGGTTTGAATTTAGGGAACCTAACATGGGAAACTAGTAGAATTTTAAGCTCATGTGAAAAATTTGTGTGGGTTGGTCAGCAAAGAACAATGGATCCGTAAATAATAGTTATTGACGGCATGGAATTGAAACTCCCAACATGAAAAGAATGTAACCTGTCTTTGCTAAAATTTCCAACTGTCCCAGCATCCAACTTTCAACTTGTATTCTCCTTTGCTTGCATAACTCCAACATGTATTTTCATACTCTTGAGCAACTTAGGCACTAATAGATAATTTCTAATGTAGCTTTACCAGCTCATCTGTATTTCTATGGTTTGAAACAGTAAATAGGAAATCTGAACTTGATTCTTATTTGATTCATCACTCTGCAGGTGTTGCCTGCTATAAAAGAGAAGCATGATGTGTACATGCTGAATGAGCTCGTTAAGAGGTGGAAAAATCACAAGCTTATGCAGCGTTGGCTTTCGAGATTCTTTCACTATCTAGATCGCTATTTTATTGCAAGGAGGTCGCTTCCACCTCTCAATGAAGTTGCACTTACCTGCTTCCGCACTCTGGTATTTGAATCTCAGATGCTGTTCTG
The DNA here is from genome assembly GCA_001925005.1 of Drosera capensis. Taxonomy (NCBI): domain Eukaryota; kingdom Viridiplantae; phylum Streptophyta; class Magnoliopsida; order Caryophyllales; family Droseraceae; genus Drosera; species Drosera capensis. The sequence continues at coordinate 23,247 of LIEC01011909.1, forward strand.
TGTGCTATACCTCTATTGTCTTTGTTATATGTGTAACTGATTTTCCTATTGTGATTTCCGGCGATGCCAGGTCTATACAGAAATAAAAGGTGAAGTTAGAATGGCAGTCATAACTTTGGTATGCAATCAGTGTTGTAATATTCTTTCTGTACTATTTTATGTCTCTGTTTTCATATTGGAACATGGTAGTGATGGTGTTATTATGCCAGATTGATCAAGAACGTGAGGGAGAGCACATTGATCGTTCACTGTTGAAGGATGTTCTTGGTATTTTTGTCGAAATGGGGATGGGAAACCTGGACTACTATGAGAGTGACTTTGAAGCTCCCATGTTGCAAGATACAGCTTCTTATTATTCGCGCAAGGCTTCGAGTTGGATTGTTGAAGACTCTTGTCCGGAATACATGCTGAAAGTATATCTTCATGACATGATTTAGTTTGACAAAAAAATTGTATTATTAATATTTTTAGACCCATGCTGTTGTTTTACACTTCTTGTAATTCCAGGCTGAAGAGTGTTTAAGAAGGGAGAAGGAAAGAGTTTCAAACTATCTGCATTCCAGCAGCGAGCCAAATTTACTTGAGGTGTGTTGCATCTAGACAACTTCTGTTTTATATCTAGCTTTTTGATGGCATAATGCATGCAATTCCATGCATCCTAATGGGTTATGGTAGTTACATTTTTCTTACTGTGAGAAGCTTGTTAGAAAAGGGTTTAAGATCTACTAAATAATAAATTTTCTTCTACCAGAAACTCTTCTCCTTAATCCATTACTTCTACCAGAGTCTTGATTTACTCCTTTTTTTTTTCTTGTTATGCAGAAAGTTCAGCATGAGCTGCTGACTGCTGTTACTAACCAATTGCTAGAGAAAGAGAATTCTGGATGTCAAGCACTGCTTAGAGATGACAAGGTATGGGTTATTTAGCATTGGCATTTTTTGACCTGTTTAAGAAGTGACAGTAAGTTCCTAAAATCATTAACTGGCTCATGCTTTGGCACTAGGTTGATGATCTCTCAAGGATGTTTAGGCTCTTTTCAAAAATACCTAGAGGCTTGGATCCTGTTTCTAGTATATTTAAACAGGTAAGTTTCATGGACGCTCATTGCTTTCTCTCTTAATCTTAACATTCTTCATTGTACTCAAATTTATCCTGTAAACGTGCAGCATATTACTGCTGAAGGTTTAGCCTTGGTTAAAATGGCAGAAGATGCAGCAAGCAGCAAGAAGGTTTGCCCCAACCCTTGTGTCTTTATTAACTCCATTTGTTTGCCCCAAGTCCATGAAGCGATTATCACTGTTTACCAGCTGATTTGCCCCAAGTCCATGAAGCGATTATCACTGTTTACCAGCTGACTATGCTTGATATATGAATGGCAAATGACAAACTGTTGAGCGTTGTTTTTGGTATAACTGTATAAGTTAGTCATGAGGGCTCAGAGGCCTTGCTCCATGCTACCATTATGCATAGGTTTCTGAGGATGCGAGTTACTACAGTTGAGATGTACGTCTATTATAAGTATTAGTCTTGTCACAGGGAGATTTATCTTTTTTCCTGGACAAATAATCAAGGGGTTCCTTTACACATGGGTTGGTATCTAAAATCTGTTCATATTATTGATCGAATGTGATGAGGGAAAACTTGCTCCTGCATCTTACTGTACTGATACTTCTAAGTTCTACATTTCTGCGTAGAGATTTGTTTAGCAATTAGGTGTTATTATTCTTTTTTCAGGTGGAGAAGAAAGATACAGCTGCATCGCAGGATCAGGTATGTCTTGGCCTTACTAGGTTTGTGAAGTACCATTGTTGCATGATTGTGGGTGCTGATCATGTGATCCATCATCTTTTAGGTCTTTGTTAGGCAAGTGATCGAGTTGCACGACAAGTTCATGGCTTATGTCAATGACTGCTTTGCAAATCACACTCTATTCCACAAGGTTTGTGTTTCATAATCACGGTCTTGCTGTAATACTGTATCTTCTTGTATACCTGCTAACCTCGCCTTATTCTCTTGCCAGGCTCTAAAGGAGGCATTTGAGAACTTCTGTAACAAGGGTGTCTCTGGAAGCTCAAGCGCTGAACTTCTTGCCACTTTCTGTGACAATATCTTGAAGAAGGGTGGTAATGAGAAGTTGAGTGATGAAGCGATTGAAGAAACACTTGAAAAGGTATGCGTCTCATTTCCTGGTCAGGAATACAAACCCCCTATTTTTTCTCCCCAATATATTTTTTTTGCTGTTCAATCACCACCCCTTGATTCTTGATATATTTTTTTTCGGATAGGTTGTAAAGCTACTGGCATACATAAGCGATAAGGATCTCTTTGCTGAGTTCTACAGGTAAGCGAAAGTTTTGTTTCGATATCTTTCTTTTGTTCTCAACATGAAATTTAAATAGTGTTTCCTTGAGATGAATTATTATTATTTGAAGGATCGGCTCTTACCATATTCTGAATGGGTCGCAGGAAAAAACTTGCTCGCAGACTTCTATTTGGACAGAGTGCTAGTGATGATCACGAGAGGAGTATCCTTTCTAAGCTGAAACAACAGTGTGGTGGTCAATTCACCTCAAAGATGGAGGGCATGGTCGGTGTTCTTTCTTATCTTTGATACATAGTAAAGTAATCATAGTGCTGTTTTTGTCCTTGATACGAATTACGTTCTTGTTTTGTCCTTCCAGGTAACCGATTTGACACTGGCTAAGGATAACCAGTCCAGCTTTGAGGAATATTTGAGTAGTAATCCGCATACTAGTGCTGGACTTGACTTGACGGTTACTGTTTTGACTACTGGTTTCTGGCCAACTTACAAGTCCTCGGATTTGAGACTCCCTGAAGAAATGGTGTGTGTCTGTTATCACTTCTGTGCTAAATTGATTATTGATGACTTCTAGGGTTGTTTCATTACCACCATTTTTTTTCTTTGCTTTCCTTGTAGGTGAAGTGCGTTGAAGTTTTCAAAGAGTATTACCAAACAAAAACCAAGCACAGGAAACTTACATGGATATACTCGCTGGGAATGTGCAATGTGAATGGCAAGTTTGACGCCAAGACCGTGGAGATGATAGTAACAACCTATCAGGCTGCTGTGCTGCTGCTTTTCAACTCCTCAGATAGATGGAGCTACGCTGATATTGTCCAGCACTCAAACTTGAGCGACGAAGATATTGTCAGAATTCTTCACTCTTTATCTTGTGCCAAATATAAGATCCTCGACAAAGAACCAGCCACAAAAACTATATCACCGACTAACGTTTTTGAGTTCAATCACAAGTTCACCGACAAGATGAGGAGAATTAAGGTTTGGTTACTGCTTTGGTGCCAAGTCTCTTATCTTGATATCTTTCTTGTTTGGAGGGATGACGTTTTTTTTTTTTTTTGTTGTGTGTCAAGATTCCACTTCCCCCACTGGATGAGAAGAAGAAGGTGATTGAGGATGTCGACAAGGACAGGCGTTATGCCATTGATGCATCCATCGTTCGTATCATGAAGAGCCGCAAGGTCCTGAACCACCAGCAGTTGATCAGTGAGTGCGTGGAGCAATTGAGCCGCAATTTCAAGGTACAATTGCAGCCCCTCTTTCTCTCACTCACCTTCCCTCCTCTCTCCTTCTGTGTACTTTTGTGAATGCTGTATTCTTAATCTACTTGTCGATGATTGCAGCCGGACTTCAAGGTAATCAAGAAGAGGATTGAAGATCTCATTACTCGTGATTATCTCGAGAGAGACAAGGAAAACCCAAACGTGTTCAAATACTTGGCTTGACCAACATCCATCCATGGGAAACATCGTTACTTAAGCTGCTCTGGTGAAGGAAAACAACTCTTTACTATGGAGCGCGGATATTCTGTACATGATCTCGCTGTTAGAGCGTACAGTTGATTCGAAGATGGAAAGCTTGTTACGGCTGCTTAGTAGTTTGCTCTGACTCTCTGTTGGAGCGAGGTCGCTATTTAGCTTTCTGATTTCAAGGCTTTCTGAGTTTATACACCGTGTTGCTGCGATTTGTTGACAGTTTATGGTTAGGTCTTTTAGTTTCTTTACGACGTCAAGTCATTTTTCACGATTCATAATTTATTAGTACAAGTACAATAGTTTTTGTTGGTTTGTGTCTTTTTCCTGCTTTAATTCATTACATGTTTTCATTGAGATAAGTTGATGATTCAGGCTAAGAGTCTGAGAATCGCTCTAGTAGATTGGTTAACTCTCGGACTATCTTAGATTTCGGATAGTGTCAAGTTTCTTACTCTGTTCTACTTGCCCATTTTCATAGTCCGGTTACAATTTATTACTGTAATTTGAGAAGTATGTCGCATAAATTCTGATACCTTAGATTTTATTATTATTATTATTATTATTTTGAAAAAGAGAAACTATACCGTGATCTTGTTTGTATAACTTTGGATGTGTTTGTTTTGATGCTTAAAAGGGTAAATAGGACTAATCATCTCATTCGACCCCTTATTCATGATTGTTTTGACATTTTAAAGTGTATATAAGAAAAGAATAACTTATCCCATTGTGATAACTTAATCCCCCGTGTGAGAAACTAGTTAAAATGTTTGCATACAAGGTAATTCAATTTAATCTTGTCTTATGTTTGTTTTGACTCATTTGAACTACATTAATCAATACCATCCTTTTTGAATACTCATTTCGTGTCACAAAATATATAATATAATACATGATATTTATTATCATTAATATTTTAAGACGTTTTCTCAAAAGACAATATTTGATTGTCACGTGATACCGGTCAGAATTTTTATCGTCTTGCATACCCGGTCAAAAAATCCCAATCTTACAGAGGGAGTATTATTCTATACGAAAAATACAAGTTTCATTTTCATATCAAATCACGTCTCATCGTCCCGTAAAATGTATTAAGTTGAAATACGTAACTTACACAATCATTGACATTTCACGATAAATTTATAAAAAACTATATTTGATCGTCATTTTATCGATGGCTTCTTATATTTAATCATGTCACCGATAAAGTTATTCAAGTTACGATCAAATATCGTTTTACATAAAATTATCATAAAATAATAATAATATTTTAATTTATGTATTTCAACCCCTTAATCAGTAACGAAACTTTTTTACGTTTTTTTAAAAAATAATAAAACTTCTTAAAATATATATTAAATAATATAAAAATGATATTATTTTATTTATTTTTTGTATCGAGGAGGAGGGAGTATCATAAACAAACACACCCTCTCCGCGCCTTGTGATACCATTCAAAATAAGAACAATAAACCGAAAAGGCAAAAGACAAAAAGAGAGTTTGAAAATAGAGTGAAACAGCAACAATGGTCTCCCACACGCCGCCGCAGAACCATCCACGGTCGCCGGCGCGGCAGAACCCTCCTTCTTATTTTCCGATGGAGAGATACCACGACGACGACGCCTCCGCCGAGGAGGACCGAAGAGACAAGCTTCCTGTTTATTATGAAGGGACACGACGATTATGCCGAGGAGGACCGGAGGCGGTCGATTATTCCAGCGATCGTGTTCCCGCTCTCGAACTACACCTTCGTAGCCGATGGCTCTGCCTATTTCAAGAAACCGATGAGGTAGTAGTTATTTTGAATCTCATCGATTGATCGAGTGTGATCGGACATCAATCATTGTAGTTTTGGCCTGTGTTGATGTGTGATTGTTATTTGTTTGTGTTGTGTTTTTGGTTAGGTATGTGAAGAAGGGATTTTGAAGAGGACGGTACTCGTGGTATTGTAACGTTCTATTCATTTTAATTATGTTGTTTGGGCTTTGGAATGTGAAGATAGAATGGTTTTATTGATACTCTTGGCAGATAAATGTTTTGAATCTGTAAATTTGTAGAGTTATGTTACTTAATTTGTGCTGAATTGAAAGTAATTGTTTAGGCATTACGGAGGAGTGCTTGTTTTCTGCTTGAGTTCAGAGGACAAGTTTGATCTGTGGATAAGACAGTATACAAGAATGTCTTGCTTATAGGTTCAATTTTTCACTGAACCAATCTGTAGGTCGTGAAAGAGAAACTTGAATGCTTGATGATATATGCTAGAGTTTATAGTGTTCGTTCAATCATTATCCGATTGTCCCAGAGTGTCTGTTTTTAACTTGTCATGCAGTAGTTTCTTGCAATTATCATCTTCGTTTGCATAGATTGGTGGTTTGAACATGAGAAGCAGTTTCTTCTCAGATTTGTTTTTTTTTTTTTTTTTGTTTCAGCTTTTTATTGAGCGTGAGAAGCAGTTTCTTCTACACCATTAGTGGAGGTACAGTAGTTCTTTAGGGATGAGACAGCGGTGACTCTATCATATATACCATGATTAGGAATCTATGTGTTCGGTGAAATATTAGTAATCATGGCGGTCTTTCGGAAGATAATATTGTTACTTAGCGGTGTTAAATGACTGGGGTTACTATTGCTTAAGATCCCGCGCAGGCGTTTGGTTAGGTCTGATTAAGCTGTTCATCACCTGAAGCGGTTTGGTACTTTTTCCGCCTAGCAGGTTAAGCTGTCGGTTTACTGGCCATTTAAGCCCATTTTCAAACTCATCAAAGATTCAGATTCAGCAAACAGATTGGAATTCATACAAGCATGCACAACTGTTTTAAATTACCTGGTGATGTTTGCTCATTGAGCTCTTGGAAAATTGATCAAAGAGACTTAAATCATCGGCATCCTACCAGATTCATGATGTTATTCCTATAATCCTTACATTAACGAGAATTCTGGCAGATGAGAAAAATGGACATAAGCTGAAGTTTGTTAACTGTTCTTTGACCGTTCCCTTTCTCGAATCTATTCTATTGCAGGTAAAGGAACACAACCATTCTTTCGTGCTGTTTCTGAGAAAATGGTCTTCTGCCGCCACAATTACTTTCTTCCTGGTGGCCGTCTGAGACCCGGAGAAAATGGTCTTGTTTGCCTATTTTGAATATAAAACATTTTTTCGTATCTGTAGAAGACATCTGTAGTATTTATTTATCATGTTGATCTTGCAGAGATTAACTGTTATAAAAGAAAACTTAACAGCCGACTTGCTGGCAATTCGGTTGGTGAAGGGCCAACTGGCAGGTATGATCAAAGCTTCGCTTTCATGTCCTTGAGGGAAGAACTGAATGAGATCAATGGACATTTTTCTCGTTTACAGGTAGAAATGTTACTAGGAATGCAACGCATTGGAAGCCATGATCTTACTCTTGTTGAGTGATGCACATCTTCATTTAGAAGGGGGAAGACAACATGAGGAAAAGTTTGAAAGTAAAAAACATTATGGCTACAGACCAGTTTTTGGTTATGCATTCTACTGTGATTTACATAATTGGAAAGACTACCTGTTTTGAAGAAGCTACAACATCATACTGTATAAATCTATAGCACAGGATTCCGCATGATGGTTGTTGTTGATGAGTTGTGCATCATTCGTTTCGATCGCCTTCTTATCAATATGCATTTGGGAGATACATTGCTTACGTGAGTATCAATGACTACGGTGAAACAGACTGGTGAATGCATGGCTAAATGGTGGCGACCAAACGATGAACATTACGTGTACCCTTATTCCCCTGCTCACATAACAAAGCCGAAGGTAACTTCTGAGCTCTTTCAAGGTTCCTGGCTACTAGTTTGTGTATATTTGAGTGCATCGTTGAGTCTTGCATTTCTGAGCTTGGTTTTTGTTTCTATTTATCAACTCCACGGCAACTGTTATTGTTAATGCAGGAGTGTATTAGCCTGTTCATAGCGCGCATGCCCGAAAGACTGCTGATCATAGTGCCTCGCTATCATGCAATCCCTTTTTTTGAGCTCTATGATATTGAGGAGGTACCTTGTCTGTCCCTCTTCAACTCATACTAGGATCTTTGCTCTGGGTTTTCTACGCTATATGCTTGCTTCCTGTGCTTGAGGATGTACAGCTGTGAACTTAAGGATGTTGCTTGATCTTAAGTGAAGTCTGAAGACTGATTAAACTTGGCCTTGGCCTAGCTTAAATCGTTTATCACTAGGGTTAAATGGGCGATTTCATGCCCTTTCTGATTTTTCAGTTCATGTATGGGCAAGACCTGTTCGTCCTGACATGCTGGTTTTTTCTTTCATCCCCTCTGATTTTTCAGTTCATGTATGGGCAAGACCTGTTCTTCCTGACATGCTGGTTTTTTCTTTCATCCCAGTGTACTTGTAAACGTTTTGGGCAAACTTCAAACTAGTTGATGACATAATAAACATACAAACCCGTTTTTTCGATGAAATTAGTAAATTGTAATCCTGCGTCCTGACATGCTACTAATCATTGTCCTGTGTAATAGTTCAAACAAGCCTGCTGGTGTTTCGCTTGCAGTCTCAGTAATACAATTAACATATCTGTAGGCCAGAGTGCTTGTGTGTATTCCAGGAGTCCTGTTGATGATATCATTCTTCTCTTTGAGATGCAGTATTTTCTTGCTCTGATTAAGGTGATACCTTGACCATCCATGTTCTTGTTGTGACAGAAATACGGACCAATTGCAGCTTCCAATCCTGTCGTGCTGTCGAGATTTCAGTTTATCAACTAGACGGTTGCCGATATGGTTCCTCTCGGTTTCCTTCCATTCGTCTAACCTTCACTGCATAACTGCACACGGAGTGATGATATAATACAATACAGCTCGACTCATGCACAAAAGGTACGACAACTCTCTTGGTGTTTCTGACTGTACATAGCAGCATCGGTTCTCACACACAGCATTCTTTTTGGTGCGTTCAACAGTTTTATTGTAAATAGTAATAGTTTTGGTCATTTCTTCAATTTGCTAAACCGATTTCCATATTACGCTTTAGATTCTTGATACTTTTGCTGTGTTTCTCATTTATATTGTTTAGGGTGCTTTGCTGTAGTTGGTTGCGGATCGCTTGTATGTTGCACAAACTGCAACGACCTCGACCTGTCTAACGAATCCCAGGTCTGTTTGCCATACTATATAATTACCTAATCTGGAACTGGCCGTACATTCACGCTTCTTAAAAGATCATTCATTCCGATATTGTTGCGTTCTCAAGACGCTAACAAATGGAGCTGTTTCCAAATACTCAGACATCAATCAAGATGTTTTCCGTCTGTATGATATGTTGCCATCGCTTCTGCAGTAAAAAAAGGTTGAATGCTCTAACTTATAAGTCTCTGTATATGGAATAGTCATATGACAGAACTTTGCCCTGCTTCCTTCCACATCATCTTCCTCTCCATCTTCTGTCTAGCACTTGACGCTTGGTTCCATTGGGCCATCGAAGCATACATGTTGGACAACGAAACAAAAAGTCCCGGTTCCTTCTGGTCTAACACATCCGCGCTCTGGATCACTTGCTCAGCCAGCTGAAAGTTGCCACTACTACCACAACCACCTAGCAAAGCTCCCAACATCGCCTTATCAGGCTCGAAAGGCATCTCCTTCAGTAGGGATTCCGCTCTTTCAAGCTGGTTGTTTCGGCCCAGTAGATCAATCATACAACTGTAATGCTCCAGCTTCGGAGTAATCCCAAAGTGCTTCTCCATGCTGTCGAAAATCCTTTGGCCTTCTTCTACCAATCCTCCATGGGTGCAAGCGAACAAAGCGCTGGAGAACGTGAAGTTGTTAGGCTTCTGTCCTTTGTCCTGCATCAAGAAGAAGAGCTTCAAGGCATCTTCAGCTCTCCCATTGATTGCCAGGGATGTTATCATAACGTTCCAACAAAAGACGTCCTTGTTTCTGATCTTGATGAATATCGTAAATGCTTTGTCGACATCTCCACATCTAGCATACATCTCTAGTAGAGCTGTTCCTAATTTGACACTCATCTGAGACCAATCTAGGATTAAGGAGTTTATCCACTTGCCAAACTCAAGTGCTCCAAGATGGGTGCAGGCCGACAAGGCAGAGACGAACGTGAACCCATCTGGGTTTATCCCTCCCGAATGCATTTGAACAAATAGCCTCAGCACCTCCTCGAACTCTCCATTCTGTGCATAGCACGAGATTACCGAATTCCAAGAAACAACATTCCTGTGAGGCATCTGAATAAACATCTCCCTAGCCGCTCTAACATCTCCTGCATTAGCATATGCTGTGATCATAGAAGTCCATGACACAACATTCCTCTCTGGCATCTGATCAAACAACTCTCTAGCCAATACAATATCCCCCACCTTGGCATACCCTGATATCATTGAGTTCCACGATACTAAATCCCTTTCAGTTTTGGGCATATCATCAAAAATCCGTCTCGCACCTTCAACATCTCCCTCCTGTACATACCCATAGATCATCTTGTTCCAAACCTCCAATTTCCTAAGCCACATTTCATCAAACACCTTTCGTGCATCGCCCACCCCCTCATTCCCTTCTTCACACACATCCACACACCTTGACATGTCCATATACATATCAAACAGTGATTCCTCAACTTTACAAAAACCCTTAAACCCCGACTTCACCGCGAGACAATGCACCATTTTCCCAGTCCCATACCAACCCAATTGAGAACAAACCATAAACACATAAGGGTAACTAAAGTTATTCGGCTTCATCCCTCTCTCAGACATTTCGTCGAACACCTTCAGGCACATCTCGAAAGGGCCATTATACGCGTACCCTCTGATCATGGCATTGAAATGGGTGATCAATGGAGTACCCAGATGGGAGAATATTCGATTCGGGTATTCCATGGATCCGAACTCTGTGCTTCGACGGAGGAATCGGGCCACCAGTTCGGAGTTTTGGTAGAGCCACGAGGTGGTGGTGATTATTTGGGCGTGGATTTGCTTGAGTTGGTAAAGACTGCATTGGTGGAGGATGATTGGGAGGTTGCGTTCTAGGGTTCTGATCATGTGAGATCGGTTTCTGCATTTGAAGAATCGATGCCAAATTGCGGTTTTGTTGCTGATGGTGGTTTTTCTTTGCTCCTGTTGTTTATCTGATAAAATATTCGCTCGGCCCAGAAATATATCGACTCTTCTATCAAAAGTATGTCTAGATAAACTCTGAATTTAGCCCACTTAGAAGTTGTTTGACAATCAAATAACCTTTGTATTTTTCAACCATGTATCCGATAAAAGAAAATCCATCAGAATACAATGACAAGTAAAAAAGGATCAACTAAACAACAAAAATCCTTTTACATAATCATAAAAAGGATCAACTAAACAATAATAATCCTTTTACATAATCATAATAATGTGATCAGGGATTTGATATTTCTTGAGGATATCACGAAAAGATCATAAGAATTGTGAAGGTCGTAGATAATTGATTATATCCTATACCTTTAAAAAAGGTTGTGGGAATCAACAATATCTATGTTTTAAATTTGCAATAGGTAAATCTGAGAATGTATGAGTTTGGTAGCAAAATTAAATGTTTGAGATAAGTTTGCAGAGCAAAGCAGTTGATGAATGACACTGATAGGTGATCGTCACGTTGATGAGTTCATGTAAATCTAACCATCAAGATGACTGGTCAATGCTAGAGTCCGACGAACTCTATATTATGGTGATACTTTATGCTTCCCTCTGCGATATTGTCTTATGAAGAATGGTGTTTTTTGCATAACAAGGTTTCAGAAGCACCTGGGTTTTTCATAGATTCGAATTGTACAAAGCATTCACTCTGGAGTTTATGGACAAAGAAATAAAGATCTTTGAATTGGAATTGAGGGATATATACACGGTATCAGTTCATGATTGCTTAGCCTATACACTCGAGAACTTGTCTTCAAGTATACATACATTTGTTCATTTGACACGAACAGGTTATTGCATAGTTCATCGCCATATAGAGACCCAATGAACCTTTTTCCTGATGCAGATCTTGTGTCTTGATACTTAAGCTGCGCTTGGAACGCATGATCCATCAAGCTTGATACTTTAGCTGCGCTTGGAACGCATAACCAATACACTCAAGAACTTGTCTTCAACTATATGTACGTTTGGTCATTTGACACGAAGAGGTTAGTGCATAGTTCCTCGCCATATGAAGACCCAATGAACCCGTTTCCTGGTGCAAATCCTCCATCTTCATACTTGAACTGAGATTGATACGCATGATCCTCGATGCAAACAGCTCCATCTCCAGCAGCATGGTAATAGTACTCCATTCCACTGATGGACGAGGGTGGTCCATTGTATGCTGCTAAATCCTGCACGAATCCATCAAGCTCAAATCGAGAACCGTCATGTTGAAAGCCATTGTTCGTGTCAGTGAGCGCTTTCTGTTCATCGAGCAAGGCATTGTTTTGTGCACAGAGGACACCAGTAGAGCTATTTATGTCTACTTCAAGCCATTCCGCGAAGAGAAGTTTTGGCAAGGAGCTCCTGCGGCGCTCATGATCATGATGAAGTTGTGTAACAGATTGTGCATCTTGATGGTTCATTGATCCTATTGGTGCTTCATAGCTCAGAATGCTCATCGGTGTGGACTTGGTAGGAGATTCATTTACAATAGTGCTGCTTCCAGGGATCGGAATGGTGAGTTTGGTCTGATCTGATTGTTGTGATCTTTGCTCTCTTTTCTTCAAGCAAGAGTGCCAGTGGTTCTTTATCTCATTGTCCGTTCGTCCGGGTAATTGCAGCGCTATTTGAGACCACCTGCTCAATTCCAAACGTATGAATCAATATTGATCATAAGAATTAAGCATTAGTCCCGGACGAACGGACAATGAGATATAGAACCACGGGACATTCCCTTGAGTCAAAGAGCGATATAAAAGCTCAAGCAACTCACTTGTTGCCTAAAGAGCGATGCAGATTCAAGATCGTATTCTCCTCTTCTGCAGTAAACATTCCGCGCTTCAGTCCCGGTCTCAGGTAATTAATCCACCGTAACCTGCAGCTCTTACCATTCCTTTCTAGTCCTGCAACATACACTCACAGCATCAGACATATATTTAGTCAACCAAGTCCAGAAAACACTTTGAATATATTTAGTCCTGCAATATATTTGACAAAAGGGGAGTAATGATCTGGTGAAATATATAACTAGCCATTATATGATGATTACATTAATTAAACAAGTAATAACTAAGCTAGTACTTTGAATGTTGCAACAGTCCACAACAATTTTGATCTGTCTCGCAGAACGATCAAATATTTTTTTTATATAAGATTTTCATGAAACAATAATAATAGTTCTTGTTATGAAATATAACCTGGGATAAAAAAAATTCATTTCTATATCATTTAATGATATATAAGTCATAATTGTGATAGCTAAGATTTATCCTCAAATATCAAAAAAGATGTTTTGAGATTTATATTATAACCTTATATCAAACCATATCACTTCGTTGTAAAAAAAGAACTCATCAAAATATATATTTAATAAATACAGTTAATTGTTGCTGTTATTTTTAGGACGAATTAAGGAAGTAACATATCATGTAGCAAATGAAAAGTCGAATTTTTTACTAACATGAGTTGGCAAGTTGCAGGATATCCATTGACATTATTGGTGAAGCTCACAAAGTTAGAGAAGATCAATCTAAATGCATTGAAGCACGTTGATGAAAGATCATGCCTACTTGCATACAGTTCCAAAACTTTTCTCTATCATTTAAGTTTTTCTATATTATACTTGTATTTTATGAACTTCCTCCGTCACATAATAGATAAACATATATGTATTTTGTATTATTTTTTTATATATGATTACAAATCTCGTTTCAATATCAAATAATCTTCCCACAATATATATTAGATTGAAATATACGTAATTTATATAAACATTGATATTTTATGATAAATTTACAAAAATATATATTTAATTATCATTATATATGTATCAAACTTTGCATCGACATGCATGTTATGTCAAAGCGATGTATTCGGAGGGAGTATAAGATATTTTCATCAAGTACATGCATGAAGTCATATATAGTCCAATGGTTAAATTAGCCAAGGACTTGGCCGCCCTCATGGAAATCCATAAATATCTGCGACATTATAAACTCGCTAGATATTAAGCATGTACTAACCGGCAAAGTCTATATTACATATAAATCCGACAAGCAACGAACGTACTTGTGAGTTCCTAAGATTGTTATGTTCATCAGGGCTCGATCCTAAGTACTATGCATATCATTGAAGCCGTGAAGCTGAAACGGGGAACCAATAACGTACAAAACGACTAAGATCGTGATTGCGTTGCACTTGCCATTGTGTTTTGTCCCTTGACGTCATTGCCAAAATGTGCAAGACAAAAGATCATATATAAGGCTATTGACGATATATATAATATGTCATGACGATTGTAAAGGCCGGTAAGGACTCACCGGCGTTAATAGGAACTGAGCTCCAACAGCCATCGCCATGTTGAAGAATGTAGTTTCTTAGTCTCTCGTCCTCCTCGGGCGACCATAGCCCTTTTCTATGCTTCGTCGTCTTCAACTTCGCTTTCACTCGGTCCATCAACGAGTTACTGATCTCCATTGGATTCGAATCGTTTGAATAGAGTTTGTTGAGTTGGAAGAAAATGCAAGGAAGATTTAGCTTGAGGGAGAATGGTAATGCTGAAGGTTCTCTGATGAGCTGTTGGCACTTCAGCAAGGTTTTCATTTTTATATAGCAAAGAAAATTTCATTTTCATTCGGAACCAAAAAAACAAAAAAAACAAAAAAAAAACAATTATTTTCATGAAGAATAAGTTTAAAGTACATCAATTTTTTATTGCGATTTCACACAAGGATAACCCAATGTCAAAGTATTGCCGAACGATATTCATTAACAATCCCAGTCAATGATTGATTTCATTATGTTAATCATGGCATCAAAAATTAGCAGCACTATTTTTATGATTATGTGAGAACTGATATGGATACATCGATACATATACTAGTCTGTAAAATTCATTCTATAACCATAATACCCATGTGTGCGAGGAGCATATATATATTCCTAAGATGAACAATGAAATTTAGGATCGAATTAAACATCTTATCAAAAAAAAAAAAGAAAAAAAGGAAAATAAAGCTTTCTTCATCTAATATAAATGTCAGTCAGTGACTCGAGCAACCTAACTTTATATATTTTTGTAACTCTTCGTAGACTAAAGGCCAAAATGGCTATAGGACCACCAATATGTCTCAGTAGTCTAACACCCATAGGATGCCAAAAAAATGCACACTACTGATTCGCAGAACTTTCTATGGATGAAAGTATTGATACAATAAAAAACAAAAGTTGGTAGTACATAGGAGTATTTAATAAAGTATTTACCAAATATTTGTTGACCTTTATCTTAGAGGCAAATAAGCGATATTCTTTCTTTTCTTGAATGTCGCTATATCATGGGTTTATACTCTATACCATCTTCCGAAAAACACAACGGTTTAACCACCTTTTTTCTTTTTCTTGATAAACTTTTGACATTGACGAAAAAAAGGACGACAACATGAAGCCTTGTTCTATTACTACATCGTGTCTGCTTTACAACCAACCATTCCATGTCTGGTCTCTTTTTCCCTGGTGTGATATATTAATTATAATAATTTGATTTGATACGAATTTTTATATATGTTGAATTTATATAAAATTTTGTGAAATTTTTTTTTAAAGATAGTGGGATTTAGGAGAGAAGATAAAAAAAAAGAAAAATAATAATGAGATAGTTTGACTATATTAATATAAATTTATCATTATCAAACAAGAAAAGAGTAGAGTTATTGTATTCATATTTGAACTAACGAAAAGAAAAATATTGTAATTAAATTAAGAGGAAGGAGTATATAATAAAGGATGTGTGTGTTGAATTTGTATTGTTAATGAGGTTTATTGTATTAATTGTGAGAGAAGTTAATAGATATACTGTAATTGATTTGACATTTTTTATGTGAAAAGATTTCCATATAAAAAATGTTATACTTATTGTGGGACAACATAAAAAAATAAATATTATATTTTTCATACGACGAAGTGAGTATTTCACCCGGGATACATCAGTGAAATTGATTTATATATTCATAATAAAAAACATATAAACTAAAACAAATTGTCTTAATAATAAATCATTTTCTTTTAATCATAAGATCAAATATTCCAAAAAATATATATATCCGTTAATTAGTCGAGACAGAGCTGCACTCCTTGTTCTCAAGATAAAATCGCTCCGTACAAATCATTCGAAAGTATGTTGTAATCGTCTTGAAGGATTATGAGCTGTGCATGAAAAAATGTCATGAAGAGAAAGAGAAATGCTCAGCACGGCTATACGACTTCGGAATTGGAGAAGAACACGTACCATGTATTGGCTAAACAATAAATTAAATCGAGGAATATTCTTGCTCCTCCAATTTTAATTGATTGAAATAAATAAATGATCATAACAGATTTTATCAAGATTGATCAGACAGCTTAAAGTCCCATCAGAGACCAAGTCATACTGGTTAATAAGTCTAATTGATTAGGTAAACAATATTGTTCAGTAACTGATTGAAAGTACTGACAAGGCATAAAAGAATAAACTGATGAAAGTTTGACGAAATAACGTCCACTCCATTCATAATAGTTTTGAACTTTTGAGAATAGGCATTTCACAGTAATTTAGCAAAATAAATACTCTATTTGACTATACTCGAGCACCACGACCTTATCAATGTAGTCTCCTTTTTATCCTTACCCTAACACGCACATGAAAAGGCCTTATATAAAGAAATTTTTTGGTTATTTCCGTAATCATGTTCATCTTGGAGTAATTAGGCATTAAAACGATGTATTAGTTGTCTTTTGTCAACCATAAGTTTTTTCTTGAACCATAGTCCTTTGACATTTGATAATCCATCTATTCAAATTATTATCTCCCTTAATCCTTCCCAAGATGTTCAACCAGAATGACATTAGGATTTCTTCCTTAATCCCATATCTTAGTACTACTACTATATCGCATACAAAGTGTATGTTACAAACAAAGCTATGTGTATGGGTTTAGGGAACAAGAGGTAATTACTTTCAAGTCAAGGTTTACAATTGGAGACCTCAACGAAATGAAACAGCTTGTGAGTTTGACATGATAATGAATTGATGATTAATCACATTTTACTTGTGAAAGAAAAAAAAAAAAAAAGAATATGTAAGTAATTTATAACCCATTAACTTAATCTCTTGAAACATATTTTTCAAGTGCACATTGAAAATTTGCAATGAGTTACATATATGAGTTACTTAAAGCACTTGTATTAGATTATATAAAATAGAGATTCAATAAAATTAAAAAATAAAGTGATAATTTGATGAAAAGTTGAAATGATATTGAAAAAACACATTGAAATATGTAAAGGGTAAAAGTTACTATAATACCCCGGCATTTTCACGATAAGTTATTATCTCGGTAAATAGCAAAAACAGTATATTACTGAACGTCATAATTTATACAACGATGTTATAAATTTTTTTTGTAAAAAACATGTCAAAAATATGATAAGGACCCGAAATTTTTTGTAACATTTTAGTTTTACGATAATTAATATGAATAGTAAATAATCATACGTTATAATTTATTTTATGGGATTAAAAGGTTTGTTTGACGATATAATAAGGAAAGAATGCAAAATATGAATGAAATTTCCCTAATATATAAATACGAAAAAATACGATCTTAATATGAAAATACTATATTTATACAAAAGTGACAAAGCTAATTTAGGCACGTATTTTTCTTTATGTCAATTTATACTTCACCTAAATTAAATTATTTATCCACTAATTATCTACTAAATATCCACTAATTATCCACTTAAGCTATTTTAATTGATTTAGTTTTCTATAAATACAAACTCACTTCTTCTTGAAAAACTTCTTAAAAACATGAAAACACTTCTTATCATACAAGAGAAGAGATAAATAAAAGAAAAAAAGAATGAGAGTTTGAGAAGAAGAGTAGAAGTTAGGATTATAAGATGACGAGGATCTTTCATCATTAATAAGAGAAGGACTTGAAGACGCTACTCATTATCACTTAAGGATGAGACTGAGCATTTGTCTATGAAGAACTGTGATAAAAGATAACGTTTACATTTATTGTGTGTGACGATACATATTATTATACCGTGAGTATAATAATATGCATTGGAATCTTTGGACGTAGTCACTAAATGTGGGTGACATAAAATACTGACTGCAAGTGCTGTGTATTGTGTGCTAAATACTAAGTGTCGTGACTGCTGTTGTATGATGTATGTTATATCTTATTTGCTGGCATAATGAGGATAAATATGTAAAGGGAGTGAAAATCCATGATTGGTGAGATAACTCTGTGGTATAAAATACAAAGAGTGTTGTGTCTGTCGTATGTGTTATACAATGACTTAATGATGACATTTTTTCATCGACATTTTGGTTTGAGGGTATCTCACTGTAGGAGATCTTAGGCTCTAGTTTGGCTCATCCTCTTTCGCGGATGTCCCTTTTACTAAAGCTGAATAAAACTTATTTATGAAATTAAATAAGTCTTGCTAAGGGCACAATTATAACATTAAAGGTATCTATTGTCTGTCATCTCTGTGTGATTGACACGATGATAAGTATAACAAAGCCTTGAATGAACAGTTGAGTGCAGTAGTCTGTGACACTTGGAGTGATGACCTATCGTGTCACAGTATCATTATCTTAATTTGTTTGATATGAAAGTCTTGACTCTCATTATCATAAAGGGTATGACAATTGTAAATGACGTCGATAATGCATGGAGTGTCGATGGACGTATGGTTTCGAGCATTTTTACGTGATGTTAAGTGTACTTATGTGACTATCATTGTTAGGCTTGTGATGTTAATTGTGAATGTCAGATTTGCATGATAATTTCAGAGTGTTAGAATAAAGGATTTAAGTGATCATTTTCTTTTTTTTAATTACTTTTTTTTTGTGTAATCTCTGATGCCGACACATTATTGAGCTCCTATATCTCATGGTTATTATTTTTTGTGTCTTTCTTATTCTTTTTAATACAGGACTAAGATTTGAAGGGGAAATGTGGGCTTTAAATTTGATGCTAGATATAGTTTTTATGTGAAAGATATTCTGATCTTAAAAAGATATGTAAATTTTGCTACAAAGGTGATATTCTGAGACATTATTGAGTGCATCAAAAGTTTCTAAACTAAATATGTATAAGTGAATTTGCCTTAATTCTTATGCCTAAGTTAATAAGTATAGTTTTTACCTAAGTGAAACTTTGAGTCTAACGACAGTAACGTTATATGTATCATTAATAAATAATGAAAAATCGGAGAGTTACAGTTACAGTGTGAGAGTAAGAGTGAGAAATTATCACATTACTATATGATTCTGTATTTTTTATGGGTCAATTTACTACTCCCTTCGATTCAATTTAATTATCATATTTTTTTATTAATCTTTAGATAAATACAACACTTTAATATTTTCACATTATCTTCTTCCTTCATCTCTCTCATTTTTACTCGTAAATCCCATTAGTATTCGACTATCTTTATACAAATATTTTGTCCTCGATAAATTAAATACATATATAAAATTTCATATCATATCAAAATATTTTAATTAAATTAAAACAAAAATAATATAACATTATATAAAAAAAATAAAGATTATGATCCAAATGTTTCTAGTTAAGACCCAATAAATTCAGCGGAAATGCCTGTCATCGACCCTCATACGTGGATGTGAAAAGAAACCTGAAACGGTCAACAAATTTCGAGAACTCGACTTCACCAAAATTGGCGGAGATCTCCGATCCTCGACGCCGATGAACACTCTCCACCAATCCAAATCTCCTCCCTCTCCTCTCACTCCCTTCATCTCCACTCCATCGATTGCCTCCCTTCGATCCCCTTTGCATCGATCGACTCAATCGAAACTCGATTCGAAGTCGTTGTTCTTCTGTGTGTGCTGGTTAGGTTTAGTGAGAGGAGGAATTGGTGTGGATTACGATGGCGAAGTCGAGCGCGGATGATCAGGAGCTGAAGCGAGCGTGCGAGGCGGCGATCGAGGGGTCGAAGCAGAAGGTTATGATGTCGATCCGTGTGGCGAAGAGTCATGGCGTTTGGGGCAAGTCCGGGAAGCTTGGGAGGAGTATGGCTAAGCCTAGGGTTCTCGCCATCTCCAGTACGTCGTTTTTTTGTGGAGTTTGGTTCTGTGTTTGATGGAATGAGGTTGTCATTGTGCTGTGAAATCCGATGATGATTGATTGAGTAATGCGATAATATGGTATGTGATCGAAATGTGATGGATGTTTTAGGATCAATGTGGGAGTGATTTCGTTTGAATATCGGTCGAGGAATTTATAAGAATCAGCATTGAACAATGTCAATGAGAGTTTGAGGAGTTAAATGGAATACGATATCGAGCGAGCGTATTAGCCAGCGTGACTTCATGAGAATTATCTAGCTCCTGGTAGGAAGGTTATCTGTCGTTTGTCAGATCATTTGTGTAAAACATTTAAACGGAACGTTGGCTAATAGCTGCAGTTGCTTTCTTCTCAGCTTCAATTTAGATGTTGAGATAAGAAACTCCTTTTTTGCAATAGCTGGGTTTATAGAAGTTTTTGGAGAATTCGGAACTGGACTAACTGACTGAGGGAAGCTGGAGAAGGCACAAGATATAGTTGGGGTACATTCTGAATCGATACGAACTGGTCTTAGTGCTTCACAGTTCAGGACAACTATAAAGTATTCGAACTAAGTACAGTGTAACTTCATTATCGCAATATCACATACACAAATAATCTATATCCAACAGAATTCTGCTACACCTCATGGTTCCTAAACAAAATAAAAATAAGTTTCAATTTAAGAAACAAAATATTTAAAATATTTTTTGCAGCATGCATGTTGATGACATCATATGGCGGTTTGAACTCAAATTTGTTGTCTCAGATTTCATCATCATGTCCATGTGATATAAATGTGTATTGTTTATATAACATTCATTTGATGCAGTAAAAAAGAAGCCTCAACGGACTAAAGCGTTCCTTCGCGTCTTGAAGTATTCTAATGGTGGTGTGCTTGAGGTAATATTGGAACTTAATCTGGCTGATTTGCTTACATGTACTTTTGTGCAGAAGATGATTTTCAGTTTATCGTTTCTTGGCTTCTCTGAGAAAATTAATTTGTTAATTTTATAGAACATAGGTTCCAACTTGATGCTCTAGATTCTAGAATGTAGGTAAATGATAACTTATAAGTAAATATAACTGCTCAAAGGTACTTGTATGACTGATGACCATGTCTATGCTGGCCAGTCAAGAAGTTCTCTTAAGTATGATTCTAGTTGCATCTGCATGTTTTGGTATATCGAAAATTACCGAACGCTAAGCTGGTTTGTGATAGACAAATGATCACCATGTGTGAGCAATTAAAAAAATTTCCCCCCGCTTTCAGCCTGCAAAAATATACAAGCTGAAGCACCTCTCAAAGGTGGAGGTGATGACAAATGATCCAAGTGGCTGTACATTTACATTGGTATATTTTCTACTCTATGCACTGCAATCTCTGCTGCACTTCCTATCACTCATTTATTTGGGTAAACAAAAATTAGCAGAAGCTGATGTAAGTGGAAGTCTATGCTCTTAGTCGTTTATTATGTGCTGGTGTTTACTACAGGGATTTGATAACTTTAAGAACCAAACTGTTGCCCCACCTCAATGGACCATGCGCAATATTGATGACAGGTATAGACAGGGAAGCACTTTAATTTTTTGAAAAGGATACTGTTTGTTTTTTCAGTTAGTCCTTATGCGCTTTAAAATGTATTCGGAATTAATTGCTTGAAAACATCTTGACCTGTAGGAACCGCCTTCTACTTTCCATAGTGAATGTCTGCAGAGACATGCTTGATCGTATTCCTAAAGTTGTTGGGATAGATGTTGTGGAAATGGCTCTATGGGCAAAGGTGTGCACAAAATCAGCCACTAGGCTCTGTTCGAGAACATGTGTCATTTATATGTAGTCCTTTTTATATTAAGTTGATTTTAGACGTACTTTCTGCACCTTTTATTTTCATACACTTCTCTTCCGATTATTTTTAGCTATTTGAGTCCTTGACACTCTTGTCCTATCTCCCAAGTCCCAAGTGAGACTGACTCATCATTGCCCTATATTTAAGAAACAGAGGGCCAAATGTCTCATACAATGGACTCATGTATTCTTTTAGCAAGAGGACTAGGAAACTTATACAGCTGACCAGAAATGTCGCCTAATTGGATTTATTTACAGGAGAATCCAGCAACTGCAGCCAAGGTCAGCTCTCAGGATGGCCCTGTTGCTTCTATTGTGACAGCAGAGGACTTGAAGGTGACAGTTGAAAAGGAACTTGTGTCACAAGCTGAAGAAGAGGACATGGAGACTCTTTTGGGAACGTATGTTTAACTGTTTTCTTATGTCTTCCTTGTTAAAAAGATGTTCCCTCATTTCAATGTAATTCCCTTGTCTTTTCTTCTGAGAATCTGATTACTTAAAGCTCCTTTCTAGAAGTTTGCAAATTTCTCAACTAATTCAACCCAACTGGGATTTTTGTGGTACTTAATTGAACTATTGCCTGATTTATTATTATTATTATTATTGCATGTGCCTAGTTATGTCATGGGCATTGGCGAGGCAGAGGCTTTCTCAGAGAGATTAAAACGTGAACTTCAAGCCCTTGAAGCAGCAAATGTACATGCTATTTTGGAAACTGAACCTTTGGTTGAAGAGGTGTTCCTTCCGTCCTTAGCCCTTTCTTCTGTTCCGTGGGTACTTCTTGTGTTTTGTCATTCCATATATCTGGTTGCCATCCTAAACTTGTTCTTCATATATGTCTGGCAACTTCAATTAAGATGAGACATAACTTTTTTTTCCCTAGGATATAGTATCTATACCAGCAGCTGAATTTTCTGGATATTGCCGAGTTCCAAGATATTGCAAACAAGCTCCACTTTGAATGCATGAGAATAGGATGCTGGAGAGAGATGCTAGGCTGCTGAAGTGGGATTAACTATGATCTGTCCTGGCTGGGGGTAATCCTGAGATAGAGTACAGGAGTGCTCACATTTTGAGTAACACATACTGCAATTTCGGTGGACTCTTTTACGAAAATGCTAGTAACTTGAGGAAACACGATGAAGACTTGGAATTTGTACCAACAATAAAAGATCCTAACAATTGGTTTGTTTGCGTTTCCTCCAGGATGGTTTGACAACATCCTATGGATATGTAATAATACTGTCTGAACCTGAAACGTTGCCTAGATAGTGCTTTGATATTAAATTGCTAAAAATTTCACCATCCATACTTCTTGTGTATACATGTGCAAGCAGGGAGACTTATCCATGACTTCATAGCTCCATTAAGCTCAGTTGTTTTAGAAAGGTTGCATTCTGTTGAATTCTAGCATTTCTTTGAGTGGTGTAATCTGTCATTTACCGATTCATTAGCTGTATTCAAGCTACTTAATTTAGTGGGATTTTGCTCAAGGTGTTTCTTCTAGTTCAGCTGTTGAACTTGAAAGTGTTATGCAGGTGCTTTTAGGTGTAGACTCCGCGATGAATATTGTGGATGATATGGATGAGTGGTTGGGAATATTCAACGTTAAACTTAGACACATGAGAGAAGATATTGAGTCGGTTAGTCCATATCTCGTTTGCTTGTCAATAAATCATTTTTCTCAGAGGATGAAGATCTGCTTCCTTATTGTTCTTCCTTTGTGTTGACTATGATCAAATGGCAATTTTCGTGTAAACAGATAGAAACCCGAAATAACAAGTTGGAGCTTCAGTCGGTAAATAATAAAATATTGATTGAAGAACTTGACAAGCTTGTTGAGCGGCTACATGTCCCTTCAGAGGTAGGCCTGTTTTTTTTTTTTTTCATGAATTTCATGCTTCTGGTCTTTTTCTGTCCCTGAGTGGAACAGCCAACTGTGTTGCACTTCTCATAGTACGCAGCTTCCCTCAAGGCTGGTTCTTTTGACGAGGCTAACATGTGTGACAACCTAGAAGCATGTGAGTGGTTAAGCAGTGCCTTATCTGGCCTTGAAAGCTCAAACTTGGAGTCTGGTTATGCAAACATGAGAGCAGTACGTTCCATGCTTTTACACTTTTGCTCATAATTCCTTTATTTCCTTCTTAACCGTTAATATGTAGACTTCCATTTGCCTAAAAATATGGGATGGAAGGAGTACTAATTTATAGATATACTGCAGGTAAAAGAGAAGAAGGCAGAACTAGACAAGCTGAGAAGTGGATTTGCTCGGAGAGCAGCAGAGTTTTTGAGGAACTATTTCAGTAGCTTGGTGGAGTCCATTATAAGTTCTTCTCAGGTGTCTGGAGTTTACGTCTTGACACATTCACGGAAGAAGTTTGAACTCAGAACTGCTTTGACCAAAAAAATTTGTTTCCTTTCAGCAACGTGCACATTTGAAACGTCCTGATCATGCTGATTTGCGATACAAATCCAGGATATATGCTCGTCTTATCCAACATCTGAAGGTAAACTTTACAAAATGTTTTTTCAAATGTCCTTTCTTCTTCTTAGTCT
Organism: Drosera capensis; assembly: GCA_001925005.1. Classification (NCBI taxonomy): domain Eukaryota; kingdom Viridiplantae; phylum Streptophyta; class Magnoliopsida; order Caryophyllales; family Droseraceae; genus Drosera; species Drosera capensis. Next base: position 47,735 of record LIEC01011909.1, read on the forward strand.
TTTGCCTGCTTCTGTTTCTTCAGAATCTTGATAAGAGCTGCTTGGGTTCCGTGAGGAAAGCATACTGTAGTGCTCTCAATATGCTTCTTCGGAGAGAGGTCAGCAAAGGACTGACTCATATTTTTCTGGAGCATTTCTTTTTTATAGCTATTGAGGTGTCTTTTTTTGGTTTTTATACTTCTTGGAGAAATCGATGCAACAGTTACATTTCGTGCATATATCATGAATGGTTCTTGCACCATGCTTAATTTTGGCATGACCTTCAACATTTCTTGTACGCAAATTGTGAACTAACATTCATCATCATATTGTTTCTTCATGATGGTAAACTTCTGCCATTACGTGCAGGTCCGAGAGTTCGCAAATGAACTGCGAGCTGGCACCAAAACAGCCAGGAACCAGACTATCTGGTTTGATGCTTCTGCTCCTGCTGGTCAGAGCATGAGCACTACTGACACACTAGCGATTTCTGATGCTTACTCATTGATGCTAACAATTTTTGTTCCACTCCTGGTGGATGAGGTTTTACCCTGCTCGTTTCATAACTAACTGAAGTTACGTTTCATGCTTTGGTGTTAACTCATTTTGCCTGATTTGCAGAGCTCCTTTTTTGCCCGCTTGATGTGCTTTGATGTTCCTATAAATAGTCCAACCCAAACTATGTCCAAGGAGGATAAAGAAAAAGAAGATGACGAAGGAAACACGGACATGGATGACACTGGTAGCAAAAATGGTATATTTTCCATGTTGATATACTATGGGAAAAGTATTTATGTGGCTGGCCACTCAAATCCCAAACCCATATACTATTTATCTTGTCAATTGTCATGAGATACTCATGAATTTATATGCTGCAGGGAAAAATGCTGAAGAGCTGACTGCGCTGAATGAATGTCTTCCAGATTTGCTTGGTGGAGTACAGGTAAGAATTTCTAGTGGACTGATTTGGTTTCATTTTATCAGACAGTGTTGATGCATGAACATACTGTTGGGAAGAAGGCACTACTAATAATTAGTTTATACTTCTTCACTTAGCCCTTAACGGTTGTAGCTTACTGAAATTCTCAAGTGTAAGGAATATCTCGCTAGCGGGACCATTCGTTGAGATCCGAAGTCTTTCAGATGGTCTCTGTACAGCATGCTTCATGTTAGTTTCAAGCCAATAAGAGACTGGCTTAAAAAGCTTCTAGATGCTTTGAATGTCTTGAATTATTACTTTTAACCATATGTAGTATTATAATACACCTGGAGAAGGGGAAGTGGAGTGCAGATATTTTTGTGATTCTAGTTGGATAGGAAAAAAGTACTAAATTGATAATAGTAGTTCAACTTATCCGTTCTGTACAGATGAACTTGTATTTCCATTACCACTAAATTCCCATTTAAAGGCTTTATGCATGAAACGTATACTGGAAAAGGCCTGATTAAACTTTTGTCTTGCCTGGTTATTATATATCGGGGTCTCGCAGGAAGACTTCTATGGTTTTGTGGAATGGGCATACAAGATTGATCCCTTGAGGTGCATCTCTTTTTATGGCATAACAGATCTCTATCTTTCTAGCAAGAAGGCTGATGCTGCAGGATATGTGCGTCTGTTGCTTGGTGACTTGGAATCAAGAATTTCGATTCTGTTTAGCCGAGTATGTTTATTTTTTTGGTGCATTGGTTTGTCATTATATATTGTGCTTGGATTTTGCCTATTCCATTGTCTATTCTCTTGCAGTTTGTTGATGAAGCATGTCACCAGATTGAACTTGATGAGCGAAGTGTGCGACCAACAGGCATTGTGCCATACATTCCAAGGTTAAATACAATCTCTCTAAGTTTGAAATTGTAAATGGGGGTTCACTTACACTGCTATTTTATTGTTCGGATATCAATTGTTAGAATAAGAATTTGTCCATGTCATCTTTTGAAAAAGAAAAAGAAGCCAACATGACAATTGGAATATTTGTTATCAAGTTCCCAAAAGACTTCGAATTGGGTGATTGTCACTGATTTCTCCTTTTGATTTCTTAATTTTTTGTTAGATTAAATAAATCACTACTAGTTACCAAAGGTACTGATTCAAAGTTTTTTTTTTCTCTCTTTTCAGATTTGCTACCCTTGCAACCCATATGGAGCAGTACATCCAGGGACAATCGAGGGATTTGGTCGATCAGGCATACACAAAGCTTGTAAGTACTCCACTTTCATATGTGTGTGTCTGTTTCTGTCTATTGATCAGCAGAAGTCTATAACTTTTCATTATAATCACATTAAGCAAGACGTAGAATAGAATAGGAGAATAAAATGATATACTCTATATTTATAGAGTAATTAAGTAAAAAGTAAGAAAACGTTACAATGAGGAAACAAATAAACGAGTAAACAGTATAATCTAGGAAATCAAACTAATTTAGGAAAAACAATAATTAAGATATTTCCTAAAATACATATATTTAAACAACCCTCCTCAAGTTGGAGGCATCCAACTTTGCCGACAAAAGACGAGTTTGTAGACATAAGTTATCACGAGTGATCCTTAATAAGCAAGAGTAGTTAATGATGCAAGAACAATATCATCATCAAGAGTAGGTCGTTGTCGACATCAGCGCTGTCACCAGGCCGTCGTGGCCCTTAGTCGTTGTCACCATTGGTTGTTGTCGTCGCCATCACCTAGAGAGTTATTATCAAGGATCGAGTAGAGTGTCAATCATAGTTTAATGAGAGAGATACACTCATGTTTTTGTCGAGAGTTGCTATGAATATTGTAGTAGAGGATTTTTTTTATTATTATTATTTGGAGTAAAGTAAACCATCAACTAAAGAGACGGGATAAAAGTTTAAATGACATAATTTGGGTCCGGTGGGTGGCGGATGTCATTATCCACTGGGTAACGGAAGCAAATTGGGTCAAGTCAGAAACGATGGCTGTGATATCATGTTAAGAAACCAACTTATTCAAAAGTTCGAAATGATGATAGTAAGCTCATTATATTATTTGTATCTCAACACTCTCTCTTACTCGAAAGCCCACTTGGGTTTTGCATGGATAAGATACTGACCCAACACAAATCAAGTGCACCACAAACACAAATACGACAACAATTAGGGGTTGCAGCGTCCGAACTCATGACCTCACTGTCACATTTGGTCTGATGTCATGTCAATAAATCATCCTCATCAAAAGTTCGAACTAATGATAGAAAACCCATAGTATGATATATTCAACACTTCCCCTCACGCGAAAGCTTATTAAGACATGAAATGTGGACAACAAATGCACTAATCTAACCCATACCAAGTGTCAAACAAAGTTCACATAATAAACCACATAATAGATGGCACTAAATGAGAGAGGCAGAGATCAAACCCATAATCTCATGTCACAGTGAATATAATAGAAGAGAAGATTAAGATGATATTATTGATGGTGATGTATTCTATATTTATATAATGAAATACAAAATAAGAAAACATTACAATGAGGAAACAAATAAACTAGAAAACGATATAATTTAGGAAATCAAACTAATCTAGGAAGAACAATAGTAAAGAAATTTTCCTTAAATTCGTATATTCAAACATATTCTAACAAATAGCATGGACCACATCACGACATTGCAACAAAATGAAATTCTAGGTTGTATTGGTGAATTTCATATTGTTTTATCTATTCCGATTCATATTGTTTTATCCAACTATTCCGATTCATATTGTTTTATCCAATGCTGAAGGTATCTTTCTTGGTTGTGCTCGACCTGTCACGATTTTGCATTTTCGCACCTCTGAAAGTTTTACTTGCTGCTAATCAAAGGTTATTATGTTATAGGTTAGTATGATGTTTGTCACCTTGGATAGAATGGCACAAGCCGACCTAAAGTATGCAGACATATTTCTTTTAGAGAACTATGCAGCATTTCAGAACAGGTATCTATGATTAAAGTGTGGGAAGTTAACTCTATTAACTGGACGCTTGCTGATAAGATGCCACTGCAATGCAGTTTGTATGACTTGGCCAATGTTGTTCCTACTTTAGCTAAATTCTATCACCAGGCAAGTGATGGCTATGAGCAAGCTTGTACTCGTCATATAAGCATGATCATATACTATGTGAGTAACCCAACTTTGCTGCTTTGCAAATTTATCACAACGGCTCGATCTGTGAAATATGGTTTGATAATTTTAATTGGATCTGTTCACTATATCTTGTTTACAGCAATTTGAAAAACTATTCCAATTTGCTAGGAGAGTTGAGGATGCAATGCGTAGTGTTGCTCCGGAAGAGGTACTTTGATTATTATTGACTTCTATTCATTGTTTCGTTGGGTGGTCACTGTGCTTTGTCCTTGTGGTTGTGTGCATTTTTCGGAAACTTGCTTCTCTTTTCTGCCCATAATGGTTATAAATAAAATTGTGTATCGTGTACTCCCTGTCTCGTTTGCAATTCAGAACGGCAGTTATACTCTGTGAAATAGCTTCCTGTCATGAGTTTCTATATTAACTGCCAAATCGAGGAATCAGACCATTATCTCTGTTCTTCATTGCAGGTCCCATTCCAGCTCGGGTTGTCCAAGGCGGAACTGAGGAAAGTGCTGAAAGCTAGCTTAACTGGGGTAATTTCATACTTCAAATGCAATGCAATTACAGTGCTGAGAGTCTGATCTTCACCTTGGCTGTTAAAGCACTTCATATCCTGATGCGTTTTGTGCATGGTTGATGCAGGTTGACAAGTCTGTTGCTGCAATGTACAAGAAATTGCAGAAGAACATGACTTCGGAGGAGTTGTTACCCTCTCTGTGGGCTAAATGCAAGGTGAGTTGGTTTCTCATACCTCACTGGTTCTTAATATGTAAATAAATACCAGAGTTATTCATCTACGTTTAGTGTTCTCGATTTTCCAGAGTAAGAAGCAAGCAATCTAAACGGTCATTGATCATCTATACTTCTTTCATTTTTCTATACTCGGTACTTGTCTTTCCTCTTCTTCTCGTGGAGATGTTTTGTTGGGAACCAGTAAAAGCTGATCTTTCATGCCAGTTTCTAAATTACAAGTATTCGATCATTTTTTTTCCCTCTGACCTTCACACTAGGTTTTGATCTTTAAAATTGTCCACACGTGGATGGACCGCCATGGGATTGTTGAAAAGTTAATGTCATTAGTGCTACTCATCATGTATGGGGATTGGGGAGTATATGTTAAACTGTATCTGATGAAGAATGCCTTTCACATTTTTGGCAGAAAGAGTTCCTCCACAAGTACGATTGTTTTGTCCAACTCGTTATTAAGGTCTATCCGAGCGAGACCATCCCATCAGTAGCAGAAATGGGGGAGCTCTTGGCCTCAATGTGAGTTGACAAAGCGGCCTACGTTAATCATCGTCAAGAGTCGAGGCGACTTCCTGCCTTTCTGTTCATATTTCAGGCTGTCAAGGTATATTTGTGTCTGTCTGTCCATATCTCTGTGTCGTCCCGACCATATATGGCCGTGGTTCTTGAACTCCAGCAAGCGAGGGGCACTGTATGTCCCTCTATCCTCTAACCTTTTGTCATTTCTACGCCCCTTTCTTTTCCTTTAAGGCGGTGTAGACTGTGTGTTTCTTTCCTATAGTTGATAACTACTACAGTAAACTGATATCGCTGCACAACTTTATAATCCCTAATACTAATTTATTTTACCTTGTTCATTGGTCATTGCTTTGACCCCTCGATCACTACATTAACACGGCACTCTCGATGGATCGAATCGTAGATTGCCACATTATCTTCTAGCATAATCCTCTTCGCTAGCTTGGTACCACTTATTCTACATCGAGTGTCTATCTCCATTCTAATCCCCACATAGCTTTCTTCATCGTAGTCGAGATAGCTACAGCTTTAGCTTAACGTGCTAGATAGATAACATTCTTCCGCATTATTATGTGCGGCGAAGAAAGGCGGACCTCATCTATTACGTCAATGTTAAGCTCAGTTTCAAATATCATCTTGATAATTCAGATTATGATCAACATAATGCAACCTCAATCAGTAGAATTCAGCGAACATTCATAGCTACTGCACCTTTGAAAATAAAAAGGAAATAACACCTGAATGGAAATTATCAGCAGGAGATTTACGTAATGAAATAACTCGACGGATAATGATTATACATTTTGCACAATAACATCTGTATCTTGTTCACACTTCTTCGCATAACTTTGCAAGCACACTAGCTATGCATAATTAAAATTCAAACAAAGCTTTTTCTATCCTCTATCCACAGTACATCCACGAACAAAACGAACACAAGAATAAATAACACAAACAAATCAAGCCAATCATATTCCTGTAAGTTGAGTCTTTTTTCTTTCACTACGTAAAACACCAAGTCACGTCGTCGATTAAAAGAATCCGAAGAGTTTCTTAGGAGTTGTTCCAGTAGCACGATACTTTGCAGCCGTCTCTTCGGCTTTGAGAATGTCTTCTCCTTTTTTGGCTTCTACGATTGCCCTCTTCTCCTCTGCTTCCTTGTGGATGATAGCAATCTTGTTCTTCATTTTCTCTGCATATACGGCCTTCTTCTTTTCTAGCTTTTCCTGTAATTTCGAAGCGAAGCTTTAAGAATGATCAAACTAATCAAGGTACAAGACTTCAGAATTCAGCAAAAAGGTTGTCGCCGTGGAAAAATCTGATGACCACTAGAAATGCTACTATCCAAAGTGCAATTGTCACCAACTCACTTCCCAAACTTACAAGACCATCTATTCGAGCCACTGGAGCTTTAAATCGGCATATGAAACTGAAAACTCTCTGAATGCAGAAAGGAATAGATTACCCTATAGATAAAGAAAACTTGCCTCAATTTTCTTCAAATCTGCTTCAATGGTAGCTTTTTTGCTATTCTCCCAGGCATCAACAGAAGACAGCCTCTTGTGCGCTCTGTGGGAACAAAAAGGAAGGATTATACTCTACTTAAACCCGATATGATAATACAGGAGAGATCTGTCGAGAGCGCATGTCTCGTGACAAGAATAAGATGAGGCACATCGACTTCATCATGTGCTACCAATCTGCAACTACTTAATTGGTATAAATCAGAATATCGAACTACTACATCAGTTAACATCTAAACCCCAAATTATACTTGCATTGAAATCAGACTTTTGCATATTATCGTCATAAGCATCTGTTTTCTCATTCGACAAGGGAAGATCTAACGCAAACCATTTCCGATTCAGTGAAGGGTACTCACTTGTTTTCTGCTTTACTCTTTTCGCTTTCTTCCCATGCTTTGATCAATGAATTCCTCTTCTCGGTTTCAAGCCGTGCAAGAAATGCATCTGAACTCATACAATTTTCACACATGTTAATTCTACGAAAACATCATCAACAATAAAGAAAATCTAGCAACAATTCAGCATTCACCTCTATCAAGGGAACCTTCTGAAGGCTTTAATTCAGAAGATTCGGTTGCTTCCGCGAGTGCTTGACCTGTTAGTTTGACAGATAAAGATTAGCTTGGACATGAGAGGGAGCATAACAAGCATCAACATCAATATCTAGTAAAGATCATCCAAACAGCTAGAGAAATCCCACTTCTAAACGACATGGTTGCACTTGAACTGAACACAGCTGCTTTAAAAACTATGATGTTCTTAAACTCGGAATCCGTATATACCAATACCCGGCTAGATATCCTTTCCGAAATTTAGCCTACTCTCACTTGTCACCAAACAGAACCCAAAAGGTTCAGCACAGAAAACGCCGCTCTAGCTTCCCTGAGGGATGAAAAATGGTGCCAGTGTCCCAGTGTCGAGAAGATTCACAAAGAGACAATGATGGACAATTGTGATACAATATTCTTCTACACAAATCATCTTACTCCCAAGGTATTAGTCGATAGTACCCAATTATGTTGCCTTCGTTGGCATTAAGACCCGATTCGCCCACTCAGCAAAGCAATATGCCCATAAGGCACATCAAAACTACATTTAACATAAGCAAATCACTTTTACATGGCAACTAGGTGAGACAAGCATAAATACTAAAAAAGAACTGAAACCGGTTTCCCCCTTGGAATTTAATACTATATTCATTCATCGGAGAATTACCTCACTGAGTTTGAAACGGCCTTCCACTTGAAAAGCAAGAAGGCAAAAATCAAACCATGATGGCAGCAAAATCAACTAAAGTGGAAGAAAACAATATCATAAAAGGATGAGGTATCTCCAGCTCTCAAACAGCATGTCTACCCTTTTTTGGCTTCAATCATCCCAAAGGTTTCTACACATTTTTCTATTTCCACTCTGTAGTATTTGATCCACCCATCAACCAGAAAGCGAACACCTAAAGACAGGAAATCCAAAACTCCATCCGAAACGAGGAAAGCGTGATTGAATCTCTTGAGACATGAGTACGATTAGATAGGTTCGATTCACAATAGAAACAATATCTCAGTTTGCTAGGTAAGGCTCTTTGAAGCAAAGCCAGTCAAGTAAGTATTGAGCAATCAAAACACCACCACAAATCATAATCGAAAGCACAGTGATCAATTCAAATCACTTGCTCACAAACCAAACAATCAATCAAACCAAAATCAACTGAACCCGATCAAACATGCTCGATTATCCCCAGACAAGTCGAACCGTCATCTTAAATCACCTATTAATCACAATCACCGCTCAAGTCACCGCAAACGAACACCAAACCAAACAACCGCACAGTCCAAACACCAAAAACGATCAATAAATAAATGAATAAGTCAAACAATCAATTATTCAATTCAAATCGATCGAAGCAGAATCGAACCGAATAAGGTTTTACTTTCTAGAACAGCAGCCACAGGCTCCGCAAGCGCCGGCGGGGGAGTCACCGCAGGAACTATCGCTTTCTCCTCCGACACGTCATCCGAAACCACCGCCACCGGAGCCTCCTCCACGGGCGGCGTGGGAGGCGGAGGCGGCGGCGTATCCGGGGCAGTCGGTGGGACCGGAGATTCTAGCTTCGATTGTTCCTCGGCCATGAGAGCACAGAGAATTGAGAGAATGAAAAATGTAGGATTGAGAGAGAGTTGAGAGGGAGAGAAAATAGGAAGTGTTATGTACCAGCTGGATATGATATGAATGAATGAATTTGGGGCCCAAGAAGGAACAACAAACTACCGCTTTTTAGTTGGCATGTTTCCTTATCTTATTCTATTCGAATTATTTTCCACCGTTAATTCAATAGGTTGGATTTGTTTTTCATTAATTATTTAATTTCTTTATTCTAATGCAGAAAGGGAATTGATGTGTTTCTGTTTTTTTGAAAATCTTAAGCTAAAATTTTCTTTATTTATACTTTTTTTTTGAAAATTTATTTTTTTGTTTGAATTCGTGGAAATAGGTGATTAATTGTTTGGCGTCCCATAAAAAAGAGTTTATACTCCTCACGTCTTATAATAAATGAAATATTTTGAATACGTGTAATTATTGATGTAAAGTTTGATTCGTATTATGGGATGATTAAACATCATTTTTTGAAAAAATTATCGTATAACCATAATAATTATTGAAGTTATGTACTATCTTCGTCTCATAATTATTGCAACGTTTCTCTTTTATTGTATTATTTCAACACGTAATTTGAGAGGTTTTGTTACGTATCTAAACGACACGATTTAAATTTTCTAATGACTCATAATTATAATACATGATGTTTACTATCATTAATATTTCATGATATTTTCTTAAAAAATAACGTTTTTTCGTCCCTTAATATCGATCAAAGTTTCTATCATCATGTGTGTTTGATAAAAAAATTATAATCTTTTTTATATGAAGAGAATATCTCAAGTCCATACCAAATGGCGTAGTTTTTTAAGTTATTAAGACGCAAAATAAAAAATTTTAAAAAATATATTAAATAATAATAAAAAGATTTATTTATTTATTTATTTTAAAACGAAAAGAGTATTATTTTTATTCGAACTTGACAATATCATACTATTAAAGAAGTAACTCAATTGAGCTCATTGAATTCATCGCCTTACAGAAGTGCTTTGATTCGAATCTAAAGTAACAATGAACTTGCCTATTCAAATTTCTGGTAACTACTTTGGAGTTATGCTGTCATGGTGTCAAATTATGACGATGTTAGCCTCGAGAATTCATGTACTATTTCTATGTAAAAAACTTTTTCCAACTGTTACTTGAGTGATTTTGTGAGATAACTTCCATTTCATTATAATTTTTTTCATTCAAATTATAATGATTTGATTCGACATGATAATTTATGTGTTTATTGAATTAATAAAAAATAACAACTTTGTCCTTACCGGTGTGTGAGACAAAGGAGAAAAGAAAAGAAATGATGATTGGTGAATTGATGTGATATTTAATAGGAATATTTTATATTTTTATATGAAAAAAATCATTAAATATGAAAATGTTATAATTTGAATAAGACATGCAAAGAAAAATATTATAATTTAAATAAGACGAATAGAATATTCAAGAGATAACAACGACTTACGCAATCATTTTAGTTATCACTCTCTTCGTCCCACATGTTTTAGAACACATGCATATTTTACATGAATATAAATTTCGTTTTTTATATCAAATCAGATCGTCCCGTAATATGAATTAGGTTAAAATATGTAATTTATATAATCATTGATATTTCATGATAAATTTAAAAAAAATTATATTTGATCATCGTTATACACATGTCAAATTTTATATTTATATTAATATAAAATCAAAATATTATAAAATAAATGAAATGATGGGAGTATAAAATAAGGTTTCCGATGAAATATCTTGCATGTATAAAAACAATTGAATCTTCATTGGAATCTTGCCCGGGTTTGTGGATGCAACTGTGAAGTAGTGGACAGTGGACAGGATGCAGACGCCAAGTTGCGCAAGATTCAATTGGTGAATGGAGGTACGGTCCCACTCGATATCACTCTATCAGGCCTCTTCACCACGGCAATGTTAACATCGTGACTTTATATCGGACCCTATCGTTAAAACTAATTATCGAACAAAGACTGTTAGTAAACATGACGTTACTTTCAGAGAATAAAATGGATAAATTCAGAGTTGATGTATCTCCTGATAAGGTTGAAGTTCGCTACGCCACAATGATGAACAATCGTGTCCTGGCGTGCGATTTGTAAATGATATTATATCTATATAAAGTATCCTAATAATAATCAAGATATCAAAGTTGCATATATGATATTACATGAGATCTTATTACGAAATTTTAATTAAAAATTTATGATCTTATAATATCTTTTGAGATTAATAAAATATCCGATCTAGATCTTTTATATATGTTATATCTTATTACGGATAGCAACTCGTTTATTTCACATATTGATATTCACAATGTTATGCTCTAACCAACATATTGCATACCACATCAACACGATTAACCTTCGATTGTCCCTAGGAATATCCCTTTTCTATACTAAGTCCAGCATTGTGAATCTTGTGAATAATCTATGCCTCAAAAATTAGACAGGAACAGAAGCACATGTGTGAAGAAGAAAAGGGATGTTTTTGTTGGTTAAGAGCCATGTGTGTGACAACGGTGATCAGTGACAAAAGCGACAAGTGAATGCCATGGCCACATTATCGTTTAAGTATTCTGTTGGAGGCAAAAGGTCTGCATTGAAACAGCCCAAAACTGAAAGCTTATAACAAGTCTCCGGTGACACATTAGATTTTGCTGTTGAAAGAGCATGATCAATAAACCAGGTCTCCGCTCGCGATGTTTAATCGTGTCAATTTCTTCAATAACCTTAACACGATGATGACATATAGTTAAATATTGTTCTTTTCGCCCCGTATTATTTATAATAGTTTGAAAAACACATATGTCGAAATTAAGTTTGACTCGTGTCGTGAGACGATCAAACATCAGTATTTCAATCTGACGTTAGTGGCATAATTTTCTTACGTCATTAAGACGATAAGCGAATCTACTCAAAATATATGTCGAATAATACTACAATATTGAAAGTGTTGTATTTAATATGGGACGGAGGGACGGATGGAGTATATATTGATATTAAAATTTTTAATACTTCATCCGTCACAAAAGATGCGACAGATATGTATTTTGTATTTTATACATATGAATATAAGTCTCGTTTTCATATCAAATCATGTCTGATTGTCCCGCATCATGTATTAGATTGAAGCACGTGATTACATAACGATTAATATTTCACAATAAATTTATAAAAAAACTTCAGCTGAATGTCATTGCACACATATCAAACTTTACATCGATATACATGTCAAATCAATCCGTTTTTTTTTTTTATGAAACGAAAAAATATTTATTTGGAGTTTTGATAAAATTATTGTCTCTACACATATGTCCGAAACATTGAGCTAATCGCGGTTCTAAGGAACACTCAGCTTTACAAACTCCTATGGCGAGTGTTACAATATAATATGTGTGATGGTTTCTAAATTTGTAAAAACAACTCCGAAACCCTAACTTCACTCAACCAATTCTTCTCCCAAATCCGTCAATGTTGTCCCTGGAACCCCAATTCAGGCTCAAATCAATCTTCACAAAATGGCTGATTCGAGACCACATTGATTGGACCCATCAAATGAGTCGTGGCTCGTGTTCTTGGCTAAGGATTTTGGGATTTCATATCTTCAATGGCATTGCAGATTTTGATGAGGGCACTCATGTTTTTGAGTATGTGACATGACCCATGTCGAAAATCATCCACTTCTGATGCGGTGCATTGGAAAGAGCAGGTTTGTATTGGGTATTGTTGCAAATATGATAGGAACGCATGTTTTCAGTAATGGATCCTTTTGTTGATTTTCTATCTCGAGCATTGCAAATATGAAATGAATTTAGGGTTGAGGCGTTGATGAGAGTTTTGGATGAGTTGGATCATTGTATGTGTGAGAAACTTATATTGGAGATTTTGCAATTATATGTATAGAACATGAGTGTCTTGGTTTTGGCCAGTAGTCTTTGTGCTGATGACGATGAGCTTGGGGCTTATTCTGGTGATGACTGATATATGTTCGAATGGGACGTTGCATTGGGATGTGGTTGGGGTATGGAGTTGTCAACCTGTTGTAGTATAAGGGATATCGGTTCGGGTACTAGGAAGATATCATATATCTCTGTGCCTGTTTGGATAAGTCTTTGTCATACTATCCGGAGTTAAGGCGTCAGTTCTTGAGGCATGCTTCATGTCTGTCTGTTTGGGAAAACAAACACACATTTAACAAGTCTAAGAATTCGTTACATGATGATTTTTCTTCTAATGTATCAGTGCATTGATTCGTTGCCGAAGTATTGCATCCTTTTAAAGTGGGTGTGTACTAGAACCAGCTCTCCATTATTTGAGTGCACTCTCTTGGAAGGAATGCCTACTTGGATCATCTTCTATAAATCCTCTGGTGACTGGCTGAAAATAATCCAGCCTGTTCTGCAAACAGCGGTGAATGTGTCAATCTCCATCTTTTTCCTGCTCATCACTAATCAATATGAGGATGCGATCAGTGATAAGCAGTTGGAAGTAGTGCGTGCCGGTGCAATAGCTTTCAGTAAAGCATGTCTTGCCAACAGACGTGTGGAACTGGGATCAGGACTACTCGGAGCTTAAGCAATTGAAAATGTAAATGTAAGTTGTTTGCCGCTACATTTGGAAGCTCTCAGGAATGAACTAAATACACATTTTGTTCTAGAAAATGTGGATGTATTGGCCTTTACTGTTGTCCCGTATAGAATATCTACTGTTATACTATGTGTGCTTATCTAATTATGCTCAACCTGGCACAAATGTCAGTTTTGGTATCTAGATTGTGTCACTGGCAGCAAGAATATTTTTCCCCTGAATTTTTGGAGGACCATACTCACTATGTTTTGTCGGCTGAATCATCTCAGTTCCAAGACCATACAATTCAATTTCCAGATGGTCTTAAGCAGGTAATCAGCGCTGGTCACAGATTTTTTATTTTTATTTTTTCCCGATTGGCTTATGCATATTATCCTAGTATGACTTTAGTAACCAGACTTGCATGTTATCGGATCTATTCTTCTTGGTAGTACACTTTGTGATAATCCTTGCCCACGTGGATGTTTTTTTGCACTTTGCTTCTTTTGTATTATTATTTTTTTCCTTAGGAGATTGACTTGCGGCATAATGTAGAGTTTTTGGTATGCACACGCTCATACACCAGGACTTAGCTCTCCCATGGACATATGCTCAGTGTTCGCTTGCTTAGAATTACTCCACCCCAAGAAAAGAACGAAAGAAGAGAACAGCTGAACTCTTTGAAGATTTTTGATAGGAATAGCAGGTTGCTACAAGACCACAGATTTGTATTTTTATCGGATCAACTTGAAGTAGATGGTATGGAGATAACCTAGACTTAATCTTCATAGTTTTGATAACATCATGTTTTTCTTTCTTTCTCTCGTCTTCTTTTTCTCTCTCTCTCTTGTGATATTCGACATTTCAAAGGAATGGCTAATACCGGATCAGCTGAGTTGTTTTTGGGATTATAAACAGTGAATTAGGTACTTTGAGGCAGTGGTGTTAGTTAACACAAAAATTAGAGAATAAGAAAAGGTACTCTTTTCGGGTAGTAGGAAAAATATTTTCAAAAGCGATATTGCATCAGTAACGAATGTGCCTTTTCTTTTTTGGGTAGATCTTCTGCAAATCAAATCCATTTATTCCAAGAGGTAATGGGATATTGGTTGCTCTTGAAAAAAAAAAGCATAAAACCTTTGAATAATTAGGTTGTGACCGATGACCCATTTAAACTTCAAATATGCAGATGACACTTTGATCGACCCCTTTTCATGAAGATAGAGGGATTAAGTGCCTATTTATGAAGTTAGAGGCGGTTTACTGTCTGGTTGATACTTCAAGGGGGGTTAAGTGTTGTTTTCACTGGGAAAAAAAGGAAGTATAATTTTATTTCTGACTAATCACATCCTGTTCGGCCACTCATAAATAAAGTTTAAACAATTCAAAAAAGCAGCGGTTTGCGCTCCAAACTGCTTTACTTCATAAATATACCAATAATTGTAGTATTCATTAAAGTTCGTGATCAGCCAAGAGAAGGAGGTAATCTCGGTAAGGCACATCGGATGTTTTTATTCTGCAAAAGGGATGGTATTGGTTCTCATTTATAAAAGCATACCTTTTCCTCTACTTTTCTTGACAGGGATATCCTCCCATTGCAATCGAAATTGTCGGAAAAATACATAGAACTGAAGCAAGCTCTATCACCAACTTCTTATGGAGGCGATCGTAGGAGCTCGTGTGTTAGTTGTTGATGATGACTCAACATGTTTGACCATTATTTCGGCAATGCTAAGAAGCTTGGGACATGAAGGTAATTGATAATTATGCTTTACATGTAATTTTTGCATGGATCTATTTTAGTTGTCGCACTTACCATTCCAATTATCTAGAAGCATAGACATTGAAATAGAATAGGTAATTCTGCAGGATTAGTGCTAGATCTTCTCATTGAACTCGGACTGGTACTTTGTCCTTGGACTAATTAATCTAATACAAAAATGATGTGTCATTTTGGTACTGTATGTGGTTCTTTAGCATAAAAATTTATATTTTCATTATGAAACTGAATGTTTGAAGTCGTGCACGCGCATCTTTGTTTCCCCCTTTCATTGGATGATTTAAAATTTAATGTCAGATGCACTCAACGGTTAGTGAGATTTGGAGTAGTTATGTAGTATGCCACTGTACTTGTTGTTCATCATCTTGTAAAACCTTAATTTTTAATCGGTTGCGGTCTCCATATGTAGTATCTGTGTCTTAGTTGAGATTTAGGAACTTTGGATCTGTTGAGATTTTCCCGCTTTCGGATGCCAAATTTGAAATGATTTCGTTGAATATGACTAATGAAGATCCATGAAAAAGTTTCTTCGCTGTGTATGGAGTTATATACTTTCTCCGGCATGGCTTCGCTGCTTTCTTAGTTTTGTCGGAGTATTTCTTTCAAATGTGCTTAGTATCTATGTCTTCTGTCATGAAGGATTCTTCCACATGTGTTGATTATTGCGAGTTGGTCATAAGTCATAACTGTGAAATTGCCCCACTGTCGTGGCAACCGATATCACTGACATCAAATAGATAGGACTAGTGTGATTTAATCATCATCCTCTTTTTTTTAACGAATTCTTAATGTCGGATGTCTTTAGCACATTAACAATTTATTTGTTGATTTCCAGTGGTAACAGCTAAAAACCCTTTGGATGCCTTGTGTACGCTACGCTCGAAGCACGATTTATTTGGTCTTGTTCTATCTGATGTCCACATGCCAGAAATGAGTGGCTTAGAGCTTCAAAAACAAGTCATTGAAGAATTTGCAATGCCTGTGGTTTGTGAGTGCCGTTACACACACTGCGTGATATTCTTTGCTGTAGTTAAGTTGATCTACTTTCGTAATGGATAGTGATTCTCCATACTCGCTTCATTTGATTATTTGACCTTTTTCTATTTATCCAGTGCAATTTTTCACTTGATATTGTAGTTTTTTTTCTTTCAATTGCATTCTGCTTGCGCAAAATGAATTCATAGTTCGTTTTGTGATCATTAAAGTTTACAGATACT
The DNA here is from genome assembly GCA_001925005.1 of Drosera capensis. NCBI lineage: Eukaryota > Viridiplantae > Streptophyta > Magnoliopsida > Caryophyllales > Droseraceae > Drosera > Drosera capensis. Next base: position 64,323 of record LIEC01011909.1, read on the forward strand.
AGCTGGTGTTCTTCGAAGTTGTGGGATGAACTGGAAGTTCATTGATCAATGTTATACATACATTTCTCTATGCAGTGATGTCCAGTGATGACAGAAGGGATCTCATGCTCAAAGCCTTGGAAAATGGAGCCATATTTTTTATCCTAAAACCAATACAGGTAGACGACCTTAAGAACTTATGGCAGCTTGCTATCACAGGAAGGAAGAAGGGTAAGAGCACTATTGTCTCAGTGGAAGCGGGAGATGCTTTCAAGGGCTTGCAGGGCGAACATTTTTCTCCAGATGATAGTAACTTCTCCGTGCCCTCGAATGATTTGCATAAGTATGAAAGGAGATATTTAAAGAGAAAGGCATCCGATGAGGTCGGAGATGATGCAAATGGAAACAAAGTTCTTTGCCTAAACCCGAAGAAGCAAAAGGTTGTTTGGACGATATCACTTCATAACCGATTCTTGGAGGCTATAGAGAAGATAGGTTTCAACCGTAAGTGAAGTAGCATAATTTACTTTTCTTTATTTATTTTGTGAAGCTCTTTTCCATATTGTGTGGCATTGTACTGATCACTTGCATTTTCGTTTTCTAACTCAGAGGCTGTGCCGAAGAAAATTTTGCAGCATATGAAAGTCCGGGGTTTAACAAGAGACCACGTAGCAAGCCATTTGCAGGCAAATATATTTTCTCCTTGTTAAGATGATTACATATAGTTTTGAAAATGTTAGGATTCATAATTAGTTTTGAAATGCTCCACTAGATTTCCTTGGTTTTTATGCCTTTTGAGTGATTATTCTTTTAATGCGTTGTGCAGAAATATCGGATGTTCTTAAAGCGCGCTTCAGCTGGAACTAGCTCTTCTGACCATGAGCGTTCCTGGAAGGAAAAGCCATTAGGCTCGAAGCATGTAGTTTCACGGCGGCAGTTTTTAGGGCCTAATTTCCAAGATAAAGGTCTAAAAACTTTTGCTCATCTGAACTTAGACCCTAGATCTCCACTCCGGGTTGTGTCCAATTTTTTGCCTCAAGTGGGATATGGTCAGCTCCAACAGTGGAGCAGTCACTGCGACATCCAACCACAGTTATTTGGTGGTCCTGGTGATGCCATCATACCAACTAACTCAAACTTTGAAATGATGGGAATGGAGGGTTCTTCTGGTGTGCAATTATATGGAGGTCATTTTGCTAATGAGACAACTTTTGGAATGCAATTACCGCAACAAAATTGGAATCTTCTTAATCAATGTTCCGACATTCATATTGCTAGCAGCAATCAAGATATCAATGGCATGCCACTTGGTTTTGCTAGGGCGAGTTCAAATGCATACCTTGGAACTTGTGCAATGGAAAACAACTTGGACAATACAAATCTGCAGAACTTCCAGCAGAACCTTGAAACTAAAGTTCAAGCTGAAAATGTCTCCAACCTGGCTTGTCTGAGCAAGCTGCAAAGTGAATTGGAGAAACATGTCAGGAGCAGCACTGTTGATCTTTCGGAATTTGATGGTCTATCTTTTATGGAATTACTAGATGATGGTAATGGCGGCGTGGCACATAATAATTTGTTTGGGTTACCTGATCAGGTTAGCTTTTTTTGGATGCGTTGCTTATTTATTGCCATGGCTTTTTTGATGCTGGAGATTCCACATTTAAGAGCTTCCCCGTTAATTACACAAGTGCTTTTGTTTATGTATTTGGCAGGAGATTCCGCAATGTGGTTTCTTAGCTGAATCATCCTTGCTGAAAGAGTCTCAAGAGTTGCAAGGCCTTGACAAGGTACGCAAGCTGTTGACGCTTTGTCTTATTTCTATATATAAAGAATAGTCCTCATCACGACGCTAGATAAACGGATTAATTATGAAGAGTTTTCTTTGGGCTATTACTCTACAGGGACCAAGTGATGACCAAATTCTGCCGTTATATGGACATGGACAAGGGCCAGAGAATACTAATTCACCAATTGTCCCAGAACCTATTGAGGCAAGTCCATTTTTGTGTAAATTACGATTATTGTGTTCAGTGTCTACCTTTTTCCTATTATAATGATGGTTGCCACTGAAAATTGTAGTACATTTTATTTTTATTTTTGAAAGTAGTACAGAATGTTATATAGGTTATAATTGAACAATGAAATGCGGCACATGTTAGAAGAGCATGTTAGTTTCCTTGGAAGTCATCCATTAATCATGGAAACCATGGTAGCTTCCTAATCAGATTTCACGTTACTCTGGCAACAGGAACCAGCAAGTTTGTTTTAGACTCGATGTGCTACCCCATATAAGACAATATTAATGACACAAATCTCTACTTATGGATGGCCAACAGTTAATATGTTGGGTGGCCGAAAGTTAATTTGACGAGATCTCATTTTATGGATAACAAAAGTTGTCCTATCAATGTATTGGGGTAAAAGCTCGGAACAAGAAGAATAGTAGTTCTTTTGAGTTATACCTGCGGAGTTACTATTAGTGTATTGGTGCTTCAGTTCCAACAAGTTACTGAATTTCGACTTTATACTATTTACTTCGATGCTCAAGTTTCCACATGAGATATCTGAAGACTGTCGCGAATGTCTTTATGTTCTTCTGCTATGAATTTCCAGATAATGCTTTTGGCTGGCTCTCTATTCAGCGACTTATACCCATGTTCATTGTTTCTGTTTTGCAGGAGGACTTTCAAGATCTCGAAGATCTTCTGTCAGCCCTTGATGACTTCTGAGAAGCTGCAATTGTTTCCGGCAAAGAATGGACATACATTCTTCTGTTTTGCTTTGCAGTAAGTTTTTCATGATATCGAGATCTTCTGTCAATCCCTTGACGAGCTCTGAGAAGCTGCGATTGTTTCCGGATCGAAAAGGGCACTTTGTTAGACTCCATTATCAATATTTGAGACTTCCTGTTTTTGTTTTTCTCTAATGATTGTTTTCTTGAGTACTTCAGCATTTGGTTCGAATGCAAGCACAATCTTAGTTTTTTGTTAGGGACTTCCTTGTATTAAGATGTCTGTAATCCACTCCTACTAGGTGTCCTGGTTGCAGCCTGCTGGCTATACCGTATTGTTTCTTAATAAAGAACGAAAGCGCAACTTAGTTTTGCAGCTCAGATTGTTTGAGCATTCATTTGTCATGCTAGGCTTCAGCCTTCAGGATTTCAATTTGGGATGAGTACATCTACATGAGTTGCAAATAAAGAACAACCATAACCTCGAAGGTTTGGGATCATCATTCATAACTGTATTGACGAGAAACAATGTAAATTGTGATGCACGATATGGTACAGTTTTGACGCGACTTATGTACACTGTCGGATGAGTTGGATGGTTAAAGGCTCTTTCCAATCATCTTGTTTCTTATTCTAGAGGCATCGGCTGGTCTATTGGCTCTATCGTCTATGCCGGAAACAACCAGGTTAAACCATCACATCCCCCTTAATCCCCGCTTCCTTCATCCTCGAAAACACGCTCATCGCCTTCCCATACTGCCCCATCTTCCAACACGACGAAATCACATTCCCATACAACACAACATCCCCGATCACCCGATCCTCCTCCATCAACCCCACCAACACCAACGCATCCCCATACAACCCAGCCTTCCCAAACCCAGACACCAACATCGAGTACGTAAACCGATCCCCTCTAACCCCTCTCTCACGCATTTCGTTCCGTGCATTCCCCCACATCCTACGCTTCATCACATTCCTAATAACTATATTATAGCCAATAACCAAACCCTGAACCTAGCTTCCTCGTGGATCCAATCGAGGACTGCGGGTGACCGGCGCCAATGGGCTCGCGAGCAAGAACAGAGATAAAGAAAGGGAATGAGAGGGGATGGGAGGATAAAAGGGTGTGGAGTTGGTGTTCGTTTGTGGTGTTATGAGATTGATTTGAGAAGGGTGGCTTGGAGGGAATTGGTGGAGTGGTTGAGGTTTTGAGTTCTGCTTTGTTTCTTGCCCAGACGGGTTTGGGCCGGTGGTGGTGCGGTGAATTTGGATGTGTGGTGGGTTTAAAAAAAACATGACATTATAATACTATATAATATAAATAAATAAAACTGTTATGTCTGTTCCAACCCATTAAAAGAGTTCATTATTCTCCAACCCCGTGTCATCGTCTAGAAATAGTGAATCAAAATTTGCGAGCTATGAGCAAGCAACTATTGCAACGTCGACTGATTTGACATGTATTCCTCTGGATTCTGATGGGCACGTAGTAAAAAGATCCATCATTAACATTATATGAGTGGACAACCACCCACTGAATCATCAATATTACTCCAGTATCATAGACCTGATAGTTTTGACTTAAGCAAAAAGTGGACAACCATTCCTCTCTTTCTCTTTATGACTACTACAGCGAATAATAACACTCCATGGCAGTACATTCCCAATAACCCATCCGATATTTCCATGCGAAAACACCACACAAAACACAAGCCCATGCTTCACTTCTCTCTCAATGGTGTCCGTCGTCGTCCGGTCGAGCTCTCCGGTGGACTTAAGCCCGCCGCTGATCGCCATGGTGGTGATCGCGGCGGTTGCATTCCTAGCCGTCACCTACTCCCGCCTCCCCGTCGTCCTCGCCTTCCCAGTTCGGTTTTCGACATCATCGACTCGCCTCCTTACCCGCCCTCTGATGGGTTCTATGTGTACTCTCCCTACGGGCTCGGCCTTGATGAGTCTGTCATCAAGGCCATGCCGCTCTCCATCTACACCGCTGCCAAGATGACACCAGCAAAATTAATAACAGCAGCGTATCCAGGTATTCCCGTCATGGACATGGTAGGCCACACAGACTGCTGTGGGGTCTGTCTGCTGGAGTTAGAGGAGAACGACTACGTCCGCACGCTGCCGCTCTGCTCCCACTCATTCCACGTCGACTGCATCCACGTCTGGCTACGGTCTCACGCCTCCTGTCCGCTTTGCCGCGCCGGGATACTCCCACCAACACGGTCCCCTCTCGTGCCCATGATGTCCACCAGGATCCCGCCCAGCAGCCTCGACGAGGGCATGATGCTCGAGCACATGTTCTTCGTGCCCCAGCCGCCAGCTGCTGCCCCGGCAACATTCGAAATCGAGGTCGAGATCGAAATCGACCCGGTTGTGCATGAGGGATCAGCCCTGCCTGTTGAAGAGATCGTGTTCGTTCGGGTTCGAGCGGAACTTCCCTTCGGAGAGGCTGGTGCTGGAGGCGGCGATGACGGCTTCTCCTCCTTGGAGATATCATCATAGGAGGAGGAGGAGCGGGTTCTTGTGGAGACGAGCAGCGTCTCCGTTCAACTCTTTGTCGAAATCTAGAGTGTTCTCCTTCCGTTACTACAGTAACGGGGGAATGAAGTTGTCGTCCCCGTTCCTGTTCCGACTTAGAGGTCGTTGTTGGCCCCGATGTTGTCGGAGGAGTCGTCGTCACGACGGAGAAGTAAGTCAATGACCTTCCGAACATCGGAAGGTCGATGATCGCCTTCGCCCCACAGGTACGCCGAAGACGGGAGGAGAGCTCAACCAGGAGAGCTCAACCAGGAATCCAATCCAACAACTCGTTCTGAATAACATACACATATGAACTGTGATATGATCACTACCATTCTCTTTATTTGCTGAACAAACCAAATCATACATGTTCAGAGAGTCACACATAGGGGGAGCTCACGGGATGGAGAGGACGTTGGGAAAGAAAGCATGCATCAGAGGTCGGATGAATGGAGGGACGGTGTAGATGAGATCGGAATTAATGGTGGTGGGGGTAACTACAGGCAAGAAGTCGTAGAGGGGGGCGGTGGGCATTGATGGTGCATTGTTTGAGTAGGGGAAAAGTGGCTCAGTACAGAAATTAAATGTGGAGAAATTGACTACACTGAGAAAAGAAAACAACCAAGCAATGCATATACCAGGAGAAACAAGTATCCATCAGAAAACCTTTCACTGAAATTATGAGCTCATGGCCAAAGATCCAAGCACGGTTCACATCAGATTTATTACATTTGCGGTTGCCGGACTTCGAGGAGGCACCATGGCCAGTACGAGAGTTTATACTAGCGTCAACTCTAACTTGTAAAAGGAAGGTATAAGATCAGCGGAATTCCGAAAGAACTACCTCAGCTCAGCATCCTGTACAAAGAGATACGGAAGACTATGTAACCTGAATGTTTTGGAGTCTGTCAGTCATGCCTTTAAACTGAACTTCTCTAGATCGTTGTCAAAGTACCCACTGTTCAAGATCTCATCGGTAATATCAATATCAGTAATATCAATATCCGGATCCAAGTCTGTCATAGTTTGATGACTGGACCCAGTGTTCTTGCCGCCAACAGCAGAGGACCCGCCGCTATTTTGGGCAGCTTTGAAGCTGCTACTCTTCTTCAGAGCAGGTTCGGCTAACCTTCCAGTCGTGTTGGTTGTGTCAGCCGTTCTTGTTTCACAATTCGCAGCTCTTGTATCACTGGAACCTGAGTTACTCGTCCCTTCATGCTGCACACTCAGAGACTTCGTCTGCACGGCTGCTGCACCGTTGCTGTTGTTAGACATATCCTGCTGCAATTGCTGGATCATCTGCTTCTGCAAAGCTTCATTGTTCGGGTGCAGTGATTGAGAACTCTGTTGATTTTGCTGGGTAAAGCTGTTAGCAAGCATAGTCTGATATTGATGCTGAAGCGGTTGTTGAACAGGCAACGAAGGCGTGGACAATCTGCTCCGCAAGTGTTGAACTGGCCGCAGAGGGGCATTACCAGTATGACGGGGAACGGAGTTGTCCAAAGATGCCTCTTGGTGAAGCGAGTTAGCAGGGGCAGTCAAATGGCTCGAACCGCTCGGTGTCATGAGCTTATTTGGGTAGTTATTGAGTACAACAGAAGCTGCCGCTGACGGACCGGGAGAGCTCTGGGAATCCATGTTATTGATAGCGACCAACTGGTTACTAGCACTAGAATGTAATGCAATGTTTTTACTGAGTGTGTTTCTGTCAATAGGCAAACCCTGCGCGGACGCCATTTGCTCTTGTTCCTGCAAGTTCTGCGTCTGAATTTTAGATGTAGAAGCAAGCTGAGTATAGTTCTTCAGACCCTCTGCAATAAAGAATAAAGATGACAGATTCAGAATTCTAAGCACTAATTACTCTAACCTCGAATCTTACAATCAAAGTAACCATATTCAGGAAAAAAGTTGGCAAAATATGAAGAGGAAGGGAATAAAAGCTCATAATACAGGATCTCTCGGAGAACCATTAAGGCTAAGAAATAAGAAGCAAAATCCCATTACATAAAAGCTGCTAACACACTCTTACTTGCATTGTATTCTTGTGAAATCTATCATCCACCTCGAACTCATTCATATTTGCAAAAACATAACAAGTACGGGGGAATTGTATGATGTAAACAGGTAATATCATAGACACGCGACACAATAACATTGTAAAATAACTGGAAGACGGGCTGCGGGACGGTCTCAAACTCTGAACCCTGGTGCACCTATTGCATGATGGTGACGTTCAACACTTCACACAAAAGTAGATTAAACAGGAAAAAACAGTGTCTCCTTATATGAGGTCAACCAATGGACTAATGACCAATACCGAACACACACCAAAAAAACATAAATATATTTTTGCAGTTTACGTTTCAAGTCAGATCTTCATGGCCACTACACACACAGTGGCTCGACTCAGTGTCCGTTGAACAATATGCACAACAAGAATTTCACTAATAATCTAGCTTCAGATGACCATTTGCAAATATAAAATAACAGAATAATCCACCGTATTGACATGCTGCGCAGCTTTTCCACCCGATTAAGCAGCATGCTGCTGGAACTAGAAATTCAGGCTAGGAGTAGACAAAAACCAAAACTAACAAACAGACCAAACGGAACCCGGAAATTGACATTGGTAAAGTTAGTTCAGTATTCGGCAATTCGGTCTTCAAATTTTCAGCTTTTAAAGGAATTCAGTTTCGGTTTCAATCATCTGAATAGAAATTTGGATTCATATTTAATACTACTTAATGTTGCTTTCCTCTAAAGCAAAGAAAACCTAATTACATTTCTAATCCTATATCCAGGTTTTGGAAAAAGTAATCAGATACAGTTAACACAGAAAAGATCAACTGGCAGTAAATGGCCGGAAAAAAAAAACTGGCAGTAAGGACCCCAGTTCATCATTAAGAAATTACCAATAGGACCAAGTTTCGCCTCCTTGCAGAAGTCAATTAGATCTTTCATGTGGTTGAAAACCTCTGAAATCTGACAAAAAAATTGGCATAGAAATACAAGAAGCTAGATATGCAAGAAATGTTTACATCGGACTCAAACTATGGCAGGAAAAAACCAGAGATGTACCTGCAAGCATCTAACATATCTTTTCGAGAATCCCAACTCGTTCAATGTTTGCAGTTCCAAGTTCTTAGCAAGCTGGCGCCCAGCAGTTACAACCCTATTGTAAAACAAGAGTCATCAAACTCCATGTATTAGCCCAAGTAAATTGAAATAATGTTTATGATGTAAAGACATGGCAAGCTATGATCAGAATGAAGATAACGACAACAAAAATGAATGAGATAAGAAGCTCAAGAGAAAGAATACAATAGTCAATAGTTAGTTCATACGTCAAAATAATAAACTTGAACCAGATCCAATGAGCGGCGCTTGAAACGAGGTCAACGATTTTAGTACGCTATTTCAAGCATGCAAAGGGATGAACTAGTTGTTCCAGGAATCGATGACCATAATTGAGACACTTAGGGCACAAGTTTCTGACCAACGAAGAAACTTTGTCCACTTTGTATGCTTATAAGTAAGAAAATAGACAACCACAAGTTTCACAACCCTTTTAGTAGTTAATAAGCGAAGTGGAGGCATAAGCAACATGATCTACTAGAGTATCCAGCTCTAATGTTTTATACAAGTTGCTTTTTCAAGACACTCCTCAAAGGGTCACAATCTAAATAAAATAAAATAAAATAAGTGGACAAAGAAAATCGTTCAGCTAGAAATGATGAGCTCTTTCTAAATTTATTAAACCAATAACGGCATTACCAGCAGCTATACAAATCATAAAATGAAAAGTGTTGCGCGTTGTTTTCAATATTATCGCCCTTTCAGTAGCTAGTAAAATAGCAATAGCAGAATCATATATCCCAAAGAGCCAATTGATCACAATAAACTAATAAAATATCAATTGTGGGTGAACCATGAGTCCCTTACATGTTGCTATTTGCTTGTAACTCCTGCGAGGCTACTCCATCGGACCCAGCATCAGAAATAGTACTTTGACATTTCTGAACTACTTGCAGTAACTGAGCCACCTAAAAGAGAAACAATTGATCAATTAATCCACGTGTACCCGTGCATCTTCTTCAGCAACAAATAATCAATTAGATGATTTTCTGAGCTAAAAGTTCCTTTTAAATTATTTAATATTTTGCTGAAAAAAGGTGACCCGAAAAAGAAAAATAAGGTAGAACCACAGACCCTTGCCTTTCACGATTTGGAACATCGTACCCTAATGTGGTTGTGTACCTAGAGAGCTTATTGTGAAAGATTATAACTATAAGTAGAGCATATACAGCTACATGGTTGCTTTAACTTCACCAATTCATTGAAAGTAGCGATATAATCATAACCAGGAGTTAACTATATTTTGGAAGTTAAAGAAGCCATTAACTAATATGAGCATATACAGGGTGAGCCAGTAAGAAAGAATGAAGAATAGTTCATTGATCTTCTGACTGAACTGATGTCCTACAAAAGCAAATAACCCAACGTACAACAGTCGAACCATCCTGATCTCAAAGAGAGGCAGCAAGTTTATGAATGAGTACCTGTGGTGCAACTACTCTCTTGGAAAGTAATTCTTCGTGGCGACGTGCACAGAATTCCCATGACAATATCTGGAAGTTACAAACACAGGAGCCAAAGAAGATAAAATGGACAAAACCAAGGAATTAAAATATTTATTTTCAAATTATCAAATGAAAATGGACCAACCTTCAAATCTTGGGTGAATATTATCCTCAGCTGACCCTCACGAACAACACGAAGTTGCTCATAAATGCTTTCTTGAACAGCTTTTCCATACTCCAAGATCATGAACCCAGAGGGAAGTCTCCGTTCACGAGGCCAGTCCAGAAACAAAAGCTCATCGAGCACACCGCTGTTGAATTTCAGTTCATTCAACCGTGGCAGTACTTCATAAGTTGCCTCTGGAAGCCACCCCAAGAAACAAAATGGAAACATAGAAATGAATGATATTGTCAGAAAATTTTGATTTGATAATAAGGAGTAATCCTGTACGAAACCTACTTGATACCACACAGCTTGAACCACAAAAAGAAACCAATTCAAGAATGTGAACCATTCCAGGAGCCATCAGATTCACTTACCAAATCCCCTTCCAGATCTGGCACCACAGATGTCGCAATGCCATGCATCCTAAACAAAAATAACAAAAAAGAAACAAGGAATATAAAAAAGCTTTAAGTGAGCAGAGCAAGAATGTATAAAACGAGAATGTATATACTCATAGCTTCATAAGGCACAAAGAAAGCTAGATTTCATTTCGTGGGGCTGGAAATTAAACAAAATGGAGCATGAAAGAAAAGAATAAAAAATAAAACAAGATACGAAAACAATATTGAGATCAACTTGTGCCTATTTATCTATATAAACTTATGTGCGTGATATCCATAACTATTGGCATTTTCAAATATTAAATATTGGCATTTTTGCTGAAGAAAATCGTTATTTGGATGCTCAGTATATCATGTTTAAAAAGGTCAAAGCTTCAGCTTTTTAAGAAAGGTTAAAGCATCAGCTTGAAACTTACTAGCTTGAACTTTCTTATGTTTTTCATTTTCACAACATAGACCTAAAGTGTTAACTTTTGGTGAATTTAATTGCGAAGGCCAATGTGAAAAACAGCACCCAGGCTCCTACACTACACTGTCCTCATGTATAAGTCCGATAGGTGAGAGCAGCCGGAACCTAATAGAAAAGGAAGTGATGATAAGGAGTGTTAACACCATTGGCCTATGGGATCAGAGTAACTACAGATTCATACCAGAAAAAGCAGGCTGCTAATCCAATGAACAAAATCAATCCAATGTGCAACTAGATAACATCAGAACATGGAAATTGGAAAGATAAAAAAGAGGGATCTTAACTCCTTTCGCATACTCGCATACAAAAGCTTCACGAAAAAATCAGTTTCTGTAATAAACATGATGCTGAAAATAGAAATAAATTTGCATTGACTGAAGGTTCACCATTTATTCCTATGGTTGAACTTTTCAGTGAAGTACATCTTAGTTTAGGTGAATCATGACAGAAAATAAAGTTGCAAGAACTATCATCTTCCATCACTCAGAAGGCAGCCAACATCTCTCTCATTCATCATCTGCCTTTACTTTACCGATAGCAAAAGAAATTAATTCTCGATTAAAATAAGCCCAATAGCAGTAAGTAAAACGAGTCAACATATAAAGAATGAGACAGAAGGTGAACATCTTCAGTCATGAGGAAGAAGAGCCCATCATCATCAAGAGTGCCAAGCACACAGTTCAGACCTTTATCCCTCCATGTATTAAACTTGAAGATGCCATAAAATTGATAATAATGAACCATCAACTGCGTTCTGAACCATGATGAATTGATGATGATGGATACATGATCAGAACATATTGGTTTGATGCATAAATTGGCACGATCAATAAAAGAAGATGTAAAACCATCTCTTCCAAAGTTGAGCTAACATATAAGTAGTATTTATGAGCTACTGTAACCTATTTCTATTCCTTTCTTTTGAAAATAAATATTCCCGTTTCAACAACCTTTACCCAAAAAAAAAAAACATCACGCTTCAACAAAAAATAAAAAATAAAAAAATCCAACTGTTCAATTTAAATATAAGAAAATCATTGATGCTGCAACAGCAACCAACATGATTGTTGCAAACTCCACCACTTCTTCTCGTGAACTGTATCTTGTTTTATTATGAACTACAGGTACAGCTTAAAAAGATAAAAAATGATTCAGTTCAAGACAGAACAAGATGCACAAGATGCAGTCCATGGGAAGAAAAGGTGCAATTTACAGCGGTCAATATGGAGCAATTTACAGCACCAACGGTGCACCCTTTAAATATATGAACTACTAATAACATAAGTGATACCAATAATTACATAAAACTGTGGGGGGAAAATGGCAATCAAAAGTTCAAAAGAAGATTATAAATTTAGTGTATCTCAAGTAATATCCATCTTGAAGGAAATAATACGACTTCGGTTTTGGTTTTTCATTGCTTTGTTGATTCCTTCACTACAATAGCCTGGTTGAGATTATGAACTACGAGCACAGTTCAAGAAAGCAGTAAAACAATATCAGGTCACCATATATTTGATATTTCTTATAAAGGAATGAAAGATCTTTCAATGCTCAAAAACCCTAACTACACTTTAATGCTTTAAAAGCATAGAAGAATAGCAGCACAAAATTGTGAATGGTGACAGCAACAATTATATATCACAATGTGAAAGATGAGCATCAGTTAACTTCATATACAATAGTACCAAACTGCCTAGCTACCAATGTTCTAGCAAAAAAGGACTAATTTAAATGCAAGCTACTTGCCATAGCTGTCTGAGGAAAAGCTCCCAATGCATGTTGCCCAACATTGTCGTACAACGACAAGCACCATCTTTTCTTTGCACGTGGTGCATAATACTCTGCTACAAATTTCCTCCAATAAGCAATAGTACCTTCCTGGTAAGAAGAAGAAAAAACAATATACTTGGATATTTGGGGTAAGATGCATCCTCGTGCAGAAAAAGGAAATGATGAGGACACGCTAATAAAACAGCTTCTTGCAACAACCAAAAAGTTGCTCCTAACAATAAAAATGGAAACGAGAAAAAGAGAAAAGCATCTCCGACATTGCTGACTAGCTAAATATCAACACACCTGACCCCTTTGCCTTTGATGATAAAGATACTGCATCAGACGACGGGCACATACACCATTAGAGTCATATGTGTTCTTCATGGCAGCGGTATGTTGGATACCCTGCTGCTGGAGATGATTTTTCAACTGTTGCTGATGGTGCTGCTTTTGTAACTGTGCATGCTGCATCTGGGGCATAGACTGAAGATATTGTTCTTGTCTTAGCCTATGTTGAGGCTGGAGAAATGCCTGATAGGGAGGGTGATGACCCGTCAGTTGCAAATCATTTTTTTGCAAAACCTGATTGAAATGCTGGCCTTGGTATGCCTCTTCTTGCTTAATATCCATACGAGGCTTCTTGTGCAACTCAGATAAATTGCTGGCATCCTGGATGACTGTACTTGCCAGCCTGGGGCCCAAGGGTAGATGTGTTTGCCCTGCTTGAGCAGCAGGGAAAGAAGTTCGACCAGGAACCCCTTGCTGAAGCAACTGATGGTTCTGATTACTCTGTTGCAAGATAAGATCTTGTTGGGAGTTCTGTTGCACAGTCAATGATCCATCCATGATGGCAGAACCTAAGACGCTCATGTTGTTTGATGTGAATGACATTGGTGATGCAGGAAGCCGCATGTAAGACTCAGAGCTAATGCTGGCACTTCTTTGGACTTGTGGACCCCAAGAAAAATCTGAATTCCCGTCAGTGAGCAATGAACTAGCCCCTATACTAGGTCCAGAAGTTGCCAAACCATTCAACACTCCCTGGCTGGCGTCCATTGACACTGGACCAAGAGTCGAGTGGGCACCTCCTGGAATTGAATTCTCAAACGAAGAAATGAACTGCGAGTTAACCATACACTGTGATTGCCTCTCTCCTTTGAAGAAAATACCAGAGTTTCCTTGAGACTGCATCAGTCCTCCAGCCATCCGAGTAGGTGCCATTGGAGGCACACTCCCTAGCTGGTGGCTGGAGTTCATCTAGCTGTCCCTTCTAAACCTCAGAGGGAATGCCAGCTAGATCTCAATCATACAAAAAACCTTCCCACATTAACCCTAACAAACCTGAAACTCCGTGCAATCTTCCATGGAACCACCCCTGAAATGATGGAAACTGTCATATAACAGAATCAAACTACTAGAATCAGCAATCCATCCCACAATTTCTTCCAGCAACAACGGATTCAGAGAAGTAAAACAATCATTCGGCATTGAAAACAATCCCAAAAATCAACGTGATAAAATTACAAAACATTTCCTGAATAATTGTACCCTAAAATTACAAATTCAACAACAAAATTCCCAATTTTGAGCAGCAAAACCCTAGAAAAAACCACCCTCACATAGAAATAGAAAGCAACCCCAAAACAAAACCTCATAAAATCAAACCACCCAAAACGCTTACACATACATTGAACCCAAAACCCTAAAATCCAAACCCAAAAGAACCCTAAACCTTCAAATTCACAATCACATTGAACTCAAAACCTAAATTCAACTCAAATCAACGCCAAACCCCCCAAAACCCTAACCCCACATTCACTCAAAACCCAATCCGAAACCCAAATCAAACAACAATGGAATAAAAAAAAAAGAAACAACTTCAAACCAATGAATCACAACTCATCATCACAAACCCCAAATCGAACCAGAATCAGCGATCCAACACTCAATGATCATCACACAATGAACTGACGTTAGAGAGAGAAGTTCAAAACGACCAGACGGTTACTCTCAAAACGACACGATGACGACAGCCGAGAAAGGAAACGGAAGACAGGAGAGAGAGCGAGGTCGATGGCTTTTATATGTGGTGTGAGGGGAGAGGTGGTGACCGGCTGCACCGGTCGAGTAACCTAAGACGACCGGTGATCAGAGGTCAAAGGGGTGACGTTGCAGAGGTAATAATAATATATTATTAAATATCGTAATTTATATAATGAGATTATAAATATATATCATTATAATTTATTTGAAATTTGAAATTACATATTTAAATAAAGACATCACCCATCTGCACTACAATTGACGCGACGACGTCTTTTTGGGTGGCAAACCCGATTCGGATAAAGGCAATTGCTGGTTAGGGGCGGTTGCATTTGCGTTGGCTATCTTTGAGATGCGGTTCAGCAGGGTTACGGCGTCCTTGGCAAGGGCGCCAAAAGTGTCGGTGGCGAATGGGATGAAAGTGTGCTCGTTGGAAAGACAACCTTCCTCGTGTTTTTTGACCTTACCGACCGCTGCGTCCTCAGCGGCCTTCCCGTCACTAGGATGTGCCATAGGGGAGACACATGTAACATCCACACAACTGTGCCGACCTTGCTCCCAGTTGAAAAGTAGCACATCAGCCGGACGGAGGCGACCCCCTTCAGATAAGAATGTAACTTCGGCTTCCTTGCGCGACTGGATGCCGGCTTTCTGGCAGGTGTCGTATAGGACATCTCGGATAGTGTCGTGACGATTCTTTACCCCAGGGGATTTGGCACAGTGCACAGCGTGGTCCCCGTAAACGTCAAGGGCGTGTTGGCGGCAGCAAGGGCAGACCGAGTTCTTTGAGAAGAGTGGGACCATCAGGCGGTATTTCAAGACAACTCTGTACTCGACCGGGCGCATCTTCAGGCCCAAGCCCGAGATGGGGGCAGCGAGGAGGAAGTCCTTTTCGTGCTCCGCTTTGGAGCTAGCGATGACAAGCCGGTCTTGAGTTGACAGGGGCCAAGCAAGGATCCCATCAGTGACTTTCTTGTAATACATTTCTGCCAAAATGTTTTGTGGTTGTTTGGGGATAGAGTGTATGTCAACAAAGGACGAAAGATCGGCGCCAGGGAGAATCTGTTCGAGAGCGATGAGTGCGTGGGTGTAATCTGTGTCCAACAGGAGGTTGTCGTTAGCCCGGAGAATGTGATCCTGGAGACGTGCCGTTTGCGCTTTGGAAACTACAAAAGCGAAGTGGACCACATCGGCTGCAGCGTAAACACCAAGGCCGCCGAGATGTAACGGCAAAGTCGAGAGCCGCCATTGAAGGTCGCCAAAACCGGGACCGTCACATGTAACGATCTTCACCAGAGAATCCCGAAGTTTAGCGTCAAAGGAGACAGCAGCTTCCTGGAAATATTCAGGAGGGCAAGTACGTAACCAAAAGATGAGCTTTGCCTAGCCAGTGCACGAGCGCAGGAGGAGTAATTCACATTGGGGGTCGAGAAGTTGATGAACCGCTTCCATGACTGTCACTGATTTGTCTACCCGTTTTTGGACGAGACTAGTGATGAAACCGGGGTCCACGCTGACCGCACCACATAGTAACTTGATACCCTGCATCGACATTGAGATTTCATCCTGGAAAAGGCCAGCCCCGGGGTCACGACGCTTGTCGTGTGTTGGCAAAAAAACTTCAGTCTTAGCCACATTGAGCACAAGGCCGAGGACGGGAGAAAAGTCTTTAATCATGCCTAAGGCACGTGCAACTTCCTCCGTATTCCCGATTAGAGTCCCGTCGTCTAGATACCAGGCTTGCAGGGACAGGCGACACTCTTTCTGGATGTGGTGGATCATAGGGTGAATACAGAGGGAAAAAAGTAGTGGGCCCAATGGATCCCCCTGCTGGATACCAGTGTGAGACATCATGTGGTTCGCTTTGACGTACAGGCGGGCTGGCTGGCGGTAGGTGTATTCCACCCACGGGGCGATACGAGGGCACTTTCTTCTTACTTCCTCGAAAAGCACTGTACGATCGATCGTGTTTAAGGCATTGGCAAAGTCGACGGTCAGAAGTGTCCATGAATCGTTGTGTCGTTCAGGTGTTGTCAAGCGGTTTACTGCGTGGAGGATCGCTTCCGCTCCTCCCGGGACACCCACACCAAACTAGAAATCGCGAAGGTAAGCGGACATCTCTTTCGAGACGTTCTGCATGGTCACCTTCGACACGAGTCGTCTCCAGATCATTCCGACGGCTATTGGACGGATCCCACCATCGGCCTTCAGTAGGGGAGTGAGGGGTGCACTAGCGATAAACTCAGCCAAAACAGAAGGACAGGAACCTTACAACAACAGGTTGACCAGATTTGTCAAAGCGGCACCCAAATCCTCCACAACAGCCAAAGCAGCTCCGCTCATCACGTCCATCAGGTGCTGAGCACGCAAACCATCTCGTCCACATGCCATGCCCTTAGGGAAGGTTTGGATACTCTCCAAAATCGCCTCTTGCTCGGCGACCAGGGGTATCTCGAGGAGCGGCGTCGTAGGGACGGCGAGGCAGGTCGATATGGATGTTTGGCTTCCAGCTCTTGCCAGGTGTGGGCAGAAGATGGGGCGACCCCGCTGGAGAGCAGAATCTTTACCGCTGCCGAGTAGTGTCCATCCGATATCTTGCATAGACATACGCGAATGTTGTCATCGGCCGTGGATGGCGGGTTTGCAGGGGGTGGTGGTGTGGCCAGCAGATCATCAATGAGGCCATGGACCCCATTCTGTTGGTTCCAAACTATCAGTGCGCTAAGGATCTTCGTGGTCTGGACCGCCTTCTTATTACGGGACCTCTTTTCTGTACGTGATAATGGCCTGTAAACTGCGAGAGTACAACTGGGGAGGATTAAAAGCTTCACCCAAGCCTCTACATTATCAGGGTGTGATTTGATGGCATGTACGCCACGTATCAAGGCTTGGGCGAAGGGAAGGCGGCATAGGCGAGGGATGCTGCGGACTGTCGAGACGTTTGCTCGGAAAACAGCGTCTAGTAACGCCACGTCAAGGCTTGGGAAGCCTTGTGGGACGGGGTTAGGAGCCGGGCCTGTTTGCAGAGACTAAGGCAAGACCGACGTAACTAACGGAGTAGGAGCAGCCGGGGCCGTGATATTGTACAGGAGATTCTTCGGTCCATGTAAAACGTTGAAGTCGGTGTTGTTGTGGCTGGATCCGTCTGCGCGCTTACAGACTGTTCGCGAAGTGGAGACCTTGCAACTAATCCCACATAGCCAGGACTTGCTAGAGCGGAGATAGGACACAAAATCCTTGTACAGTTGCCAGTTGGTTTGCAAAGCGTGTCGTGCGACTTACTGCTTGTCCAGATCACCAAAATGTACGCGCTGGAGGTGACCACGTGACGATGACTCGGCATAACCAGCACCACGGCTACCCTGCTTGCTCTCGTCATTTGTACAGTTATGTATGCCAGTGAGGAGACAGTTGATTCGTGCCTTAGGAGCACTGATATGACTGTTGCCACCATTCTCACCGTCGCCATCGATACCGACCACCAACGTGCGTGAGCGCCGGCGGGGGTGGCCATACCTCATCAAAATCTATTGATAGAAGCTGAGCAAACTGAAAGCAAAATCAACAAACTGAGCAAAATTACCAAACTGAACTGAGCAAACTGAAAAACCTGCGTGACAGCTCCAAACTGAGAGCAAAATCACCAAACTGAGCAAACTAAAAATCCTGCATGAGGGCATCAAACTGAGAGCAAAATCATCAAGCTAAGTAAAATCACCAAACTGGGAGCATCAAATTGAGCAAAATCATCAAACTGAGTAAAATCACGAAACTGAAAAACCGAAAGTCAAATCTGAAAAACTGATCTGGAGAAGTGGAAATCTGCTAAGAAATCCACCAAAGAGGTTGCTGAAATCCACTGAAATCTGAGTTGAATGCTGGAAATGGTTGTGGAGATCCAGTCGGGTCGCACCCATCCACAGTATCAGATAGATAGAAATGATAACAGATCAGCGAACAGTGCAAGACCTTGCAGGAAGCAGCCATGGCGATGACAGCTCTGGATCCGTGAGACGACATCCGAAGCAGCCATGAGATTATAAAATTTGTTTGTCAAAAATCATGACTAAAATATGATAACAACCCGAAATTTTTTGTAAAATTTAGTTTCGCTATAATTAATATGAATAATAAATAATTATACGTTATAATTTATTTTGTGAGATTAAAAGGCTTATTTGACGATATAAGAACAAAAGAATACAAAATATGAATGAAATGCAATCCTAATACGCAAATATGGAAAAATACAGTCTTAATAGAGAAATATCATATTTATATAAAAATGACATAAACCTAATTTTGGTATTTATTTTTCTTTATATGAATTTGTACTAAACCTAAATTAAATTAATTATCAATTAATTATCCACTAAAACTATTTTAATTGATTTAGTTCCATATAAATATAAGTTTTTTTCTCCTTAAATTTTTTTTTTTACAAACATCAAAATTTCTCTTATCATGCAAGAGAAGTGATAAGCAAAATAAGAGAAGAATGAGAGTTTGTGGAGAAGAGAAAAAGATAGGGTCACAAAGCGACAAAAATCATTCATCTTTAATAAAAGAAGGTGATTATTTTGTTTAAAAAATATGTGAAAAATCATAAACTCTATGATAAACTCCAATTTTAATATATATTGAATCCTCATATGTCTATTTTATGATAAAATTAACAGATCATGATTAAGAGTTTAAAATCTTAAGATATAAAATAAAATATACTGATATATTAATATCTAAAAACTAGTCATATGGATCACTTTGTAACTTGATCTGGAATTACAAGAAAGAGTTAGAAAGACAAGCCTTATATCAATGAAAAGCTCAAAGTTTAGTTCGTAGAACAGTTTAAAAATCTAGATTTTGAGTTGTATGTAAGGATTTATGAAATGATAAGTAAAGTAAAGTCAAATTGTATGATCTATCAAAAGTATAACCATGAACAAATAAACTGTTATTATTGATAAGATTTCATGATGAAAACTCTAATTCTATGAAAATATTATAGAGTCTATTTTATTTAAAATTTTACAAAATAATTTTTGGAAAGGTATACAAGAAGTTATAAATTTTAATGCATCGAAGAGTCATGTTGGATAAAATCCAAAAATAAACCGTTTTTATCCCGAAACAAACATTTTTAATGGTGAAAAATACATAAAATCATGATTATGGACTATTAAAATAAGTATCAAAGTTTTTTCTCAAAACTTGGCACCACCACATAATAGTACTATGATATTTTTTCAAGAATTGCGAACAAATATGCTTAACTCTATAAGACGAACAATCATTCATAAGAATATATCTTAATACGTGTATCCTATTATATTATAAAATTTGGAGGGGCTGCTCATTGTTACTTAAGGACGAGACTGAGCATGTGTATGTGAAGAACTATGATAAAAGATAATATTTAGATTTATTGTGTGTGACGATGCGTAATATTATACCAAGAGTATGATAATATGTGTTGAAATCTTTGGTATATTTGATATAGATTGTGTTCTGACATATCTTATTGTCTATCACTTATTGTGTGCCGTGATAAGATATTTTGTGTGTTTGTGTTATGTCTTATTTATGATATAAAGAGGAAGAATAAGTGAATGAAGTATAAATCCATAATTGACGGGATAACTCCATAGTATAAAACACAAAGAATATTGTGTCTGTCGTATATGTTATACAGTGATTTGATGGTGACTTCATTAACCTTATGAGGTCGTTTTGATATGAGCGTATCTCACCGACTTCCGATGATGGTTATCAGATAAGGTTTACGTTTTGGATTTGAAAATGATTTTTTTTTAGGAAAGTTAATATCTTGTATAATATATGATAGTTTTGTTATGAGAGTGAATATAATATAATATTAGGTTATGAATTTGAGTTTTGGAAACCTAAATTTATATTTGGGGAAATTGATCTTATAATTGATTGTAATTTTTGATGAGATACTTTTTATAAAATAAAATTATATAGATATTTTCGTGTAATTAAAATTACATAGGATAGTTATGGAAAATTCTCTCATGAAAAACAAAGGAATTGATAAATTCAAGACCAAGTTTATTATATCAAAGACAAGTTGTGAGAGTGGATAGTTTTGTCAAAAAAATAATAATAATAAGAAAATATCATAAATATATCAAATTTTATTTTAAAAATAACAATGTCCGAAATCAATATTAAAAAATATCATTATTTTAGATCATAATATAACAATCTTAAAAAATTTAAATATATAAAATATTTTTATTTTATATCATAGCATCATTATTATCATTATTTTTTCTTTATTTATGTATTAATATTTTCATTTCCATATTCTTAAAAATAAAATAATAAAAATTCATAAAATCAATATACTTATTAATTAATGTATTAAATCAGTTTTTCGTACATAATCCCGACAATTGACCATCCTGTTCTTGCCCGCTCACCATTCCCAATTTTTCGTCTCTTCTAACAATCCTATCATCATCTGTGCAAATTCAAACGAATTGGGCGATGAAGATTCCATCAATGGAGTTCCCATCACTCTTCACACAGACATTTCCTTTCCCAGTTTGTTTCCTGGCATACCCCTTTTCATCCCGCAACACCATCACCAGACCAAGAAATCGACGAGCACTCAAATTATCAGCCCAGATCAACAAAGACTCTCAAACAAGTACATCCCAGCAACAGCTTAACCTCTCAGTTCTTCGCTTCACGTTTGGTACGCTCATCTGGCAATTCGTCTCTGTCAGGGATTTCCTCGAACACCTTGTGTGCATAGTTGGGTTCGTTTAGGGTTTTGTGTAAAGATTGGATTTTGATTTGATGGGTGTTGGGGATAATGTGTAGGGGTATCGTGGTTGGATGAATCGTATCTTCCCAGATGGATTGGATATGGACTTGGAGCTTTGATTTTGTTGAATCATTTTTTGGGCTCAAATTCTCCAGTCCCATCTGCTCAGCTTGTGAGTGAACATGTGTGGATTGGTTTGTGGTTGTGTTTGGGTTTCTGGGTTGAAGTTGATTTGGTGAAATTTGATGGGTTTAGGTATCAGAGGCATTGGGACTTTCATTGGCTGCTTTTTCTGCTACATTACCTTACTTAGGGAAGTTTCTGAAGGTAACTGCAACAGTCCTTGCCTCCTTTGTTTAGTTGTTCTATCTATGTAGTATATGTTATGTGGGTGATGTTTGGATGACTGGTAAGTTCTGAAGCTTATCATGATCACGAGACTTGTCGAGCTGTGTTGTGTTGAAAAGTATGGAGAATTTAATGACACATTGACACTAAGAACTTGATAGTTATATGGAAATGTTTGCAGGGTGCTTCGCAAGTGGAACAAACATCTCTGCCCGAAGGCGCAGAGCAAATCTTTGTGATGTCTGAGAACATTGGAGATGGTCTGAAACCGGACTTAGCTTGGGCCACGTATGTTTTGTTACGGAATACAAACTCGGTTTCAGTGGTGAGTTCAAGATTATTGCTTTGGAAAGACAGGGAAGGAACATATCTGCATAGTGAAATTGCTCAGGATTTAAACTTCCTTTCGTTTGCTTTTAGGCTTAGGCTGAAAAAATTCTACGTCAGGCAACTTTCATGGTGCAGAATTTGATAGGTTTTTGTTTCTGTCCATTGTTTCAGCTCATATGTGTGGACGATGTAATATGTGTACGTGGATATTGGAGCACACCAGATGATGTACCAAAAGTCAATCTTGTCGATTGGTTCAAGAATGCAATAAAGAAGTTGGGTCTCTCGGGTCTGAGGGATACCCTATATTTTCCTGGAAGACCAGGTAAAATGATTCTCTGCCTTTTGTTTTCCGAAGTGGTTGCATGGTTTAGCTGTGAAAATAAAAGGACTTTGTATAATGAGTCGGTGGTGATATCCTAGCGCCGCAACAGAATTCAGTTTTATTCAAATCACCACAATTTGATCCCTTGCCTCCATTAGGATTTTGATTGAAATCTTGGACCAGCATCCTCAAGGATCACCAAAACAGCGAAATTACAGGATTTTTGGCTGTTCTGTGTGGGAGAGAGTGCACAAAATTATCAAAACCTTCGAATCTTTGAGTGCTTCTTCTGCAGTCAATAGAAATTCACTGACCTTTCTAGGTCAGTGAATAACTCCAAGGCTCTTCATAGCGGAGGATCATTTAGTTTTCGGACAATTTCGTTTTGTTTATGTGATAGCTAGTATTGTAACCTTCAGTTCCCCTATTGACAGTGCAACTTGGTTGGTCTCTCCTGCATTGGTGACTAAACATTATGTTATGTAGCAAGTCAAATGGCCCTATCACAGCACGCCATCCCCTTTCTTGGCATGATATTAGATTGACCGCATGATTGCAGAATCTGAACTTGAAGAGTTTCTCCCTAAGGGTATTGCATCTGTCCTAATACAACCTGTGGTTGGAGCCTCAAAGACGGCTGACATTCGAGATCCTCATGTTCAGGGATTTCTCTTGCTGGCCTCCACCCTATCTTATGCATATAGTGACAAGGACAGATCATGGATAAGAGCTGTCTCAAACAAATTTAGAGGTCGGAACATCTAATATACACTTCCAAGCTACATTTGCATCTCAAATGGAGTCTCTAGGCACAGGTATGCTTTCATATCTCTGTTCTTGTATAGCTTCATAAAGTTGAGTCGGGGAACTTGTGTTCGAACAGCTTGTTCTGGAAATAGTTTCGTGTGCCTTGTTTGGACATGATACATTCATGCACAGGCTTTTAAACCCTTTTTTTCTTTCCATACACCATATATCCCTTTGAAAATTCCAGATAAGATGTGTTCCCATAATGCTTGCTTAGATTGCTGTGATTTTGTTTTGTTTCGTTTTTTGACGGTAATGTATTTTCTGTTGGATCATGTGGAGCGTTTGGTTGATTCGAAATTTATGTTCTTGCCACTGCTAGCTATTGGAAGCCCTATAGAAAGTTTAGTTCAGTGTGGGCTAAAGCCAAGAAGGAATAAGGACCATGACCTGCTACTTTGCTCTGCTCTGACTTAAACTTGTACCTCAGCTTCTTTGCAGTCGAATTGGTTAAATTAAACGTCGAGAAATGTTTACAATAGTTGCCTTGTGCTGTCCTGGGAAACTTTCCCTCTTATCCATTATCCATTGATTTTTTCATGGGTCTCACATGATTTAGTGATTACTACATCCATGGGCCAGAGACAGAGTGCTCAATAGTGAATGCACAATCAACGATAAAGTGTTTATAGCATCCCTCTTAAGCAATCCACGTCTATATTGGAGGTTAGGTTTTGTATCTTGTTGGGCGTAACTGTCTTCAGGACTTGTAGTTGTCTTGCTAACTGCTTTACAACATATGCCTATCTGTAACATGAGTTTTTTTCCATGGCATTTCATGTACCAGAACCTTTACCCAACATGCATCCGAACCATTCGTGAAAAGCACTTCAGCTGAATCGGGTATGTCCAGAAATCACTAGAAGTCATTACTATACACTGGCTTGTGGTGCTGCTACTGAATTCCAACAGCTGTGAACTCCGTGATTCTTCGGCATGAGGGGGCCTGCATTTTTCCTTCCCTGCTGAACAGGATCGATTAAAGCTGAACTCGCGTCGCGTCATCCTGGTTTCTCTGCATCACTCGTAACGCAGAAAAGCAAAACCTAAGTGAAACAAGAAGCTGGAGTTGATCAGCTGGTTTTGTTAAAAGGCGTAGAGTCCGTTCCACATCAAAGCCATTGATCATTGAATGCATATATTGCTGGTCCAGTGTCCTCCAGCTCTTCTTCGAGATTGACTTAAGAGAATCAGAAGCTGTCGATCTTTGGGTACAAATGTTTTTTTTTCCCCCTTCAGTGAAGGCATTTGCTTGAAGACTCAGCATGTCGCGATTTCTTGATGGGATTTGTAGTCATGAATCCAGTGTCAAAGAGTGTGGAATGTGAGACTGAATACTCGGTTTATGATTTCATGATTAGTTTTTCTTCACCAATCAGATTCCAAGTAAGTGCAGGGGATGTATATCCAGGGATACATCTCGTATACATATTCACTCAATAAGAAAAAATATAACTATAGATTTATTACATCCTCCTAAACTTTTGTACGTTTATAGTTCCGCGTGAGAGTTTACGGATTACCTGATTGTAAACTAATTTTTGGAAGGAATATATAGCATTTAAAAATACAATCAATGAATGCAACATTCCACTTGAACTATTTATATATGCTGCTCAGAGTGATACGTTATAACTACCGTTATTGAGACTTCAGCTTTTAAAGCTCCTTATTTTATGGTTGATTCACTCACATAATTTCCCAAGAGAAAAAAAAAATACAAAAAGATATACTAGTATGAACCTTACAATGATGTTGCAGATAGCAACCTTTTTTTAGGTAAATGGTTGATATTAAAATTATTCTGACAAGAAGGATAAGAAAATGCATTAATCACCATAACTATCAGTTCTGACCGTTTGATCATTCCTTATTAACGGCTTTTCCAGAGGTTATCTATGAATAAATTTTCGAATTTTAAAAAATCATTTGATTAAACTATCCTCTTTGGATGAAATGCTATGCATTTTCGGGTCTCCTCTGGTTACATGAACACGGAGAGAATTTACTTATGCAATATAATGTATGCAATTAATATATCTAATCTTCACTTATACCAATTGATAAAACTATTAACAAGGATTATTTTTCATGATAATCAATCTCCACTCCCACCCCACCTCTCAAAATTAAATTGTCGATTCTTTACTCTTCTCTGTCCCTCTTTGCTTCCACCTCTGTCTCCACGATTTCCCCACAACTCACACACAAAAACCCAAATCTACTCTCTCAAAATCCCTCTTTTTTTTTCAACCCAATTTCGCAATAAATCTGTTAAACTCTCACTTCCCCCAATCAAACCAAAACCAAAAGGGGAAAAAAAAAACCAGTATAAAATAAAACCAACCCACCTCTGTTCAATTATTTCTCCTCTTGTTCTCCTCCAACCAAATATAATACTGAATACCCACATTGATTACCAAGAGAGATCTGACTCACTGAAATCAACCCAACTCACCTCTCTCTGACACCTCAACAACCATTCCCTCTCTGGGTTCTCTTCTACTCCTCATTCCCTCTTCTGGGTCAATCCCCAATCCCACCATCGATGCCCCTCTTCCAACTGGGTCTTTTTGCTTCCTTTTCTCAGATTATCTGGATTGTTATTACACAGTTTCAGCTGTGCACAAAAACTGTGGAAAAACAGTAGAAATAAAACTTTCGTTTTTCTTTTTTTCTTTTTACTTTGGGGAAGGTGACATTTGACAACAGACTTATACTTGAGACATTAGGCATTATTGGTTGTTTTTGTTTTGTTTTCCAGTTAGTTACAGCTGGAGATATTCTGGCCATTTCCGCTTTCTCTTTTTTTGGGTTCAGTGGCCGCGGTGGATCAACTGCTCTCTTGCAACCTTCACTCGTTCATTGATCTTCAAAGTCACTACTCTTCATTCACGTGAGCAAAGCCAAAACACAAGTGAAAGGAATCGAATTGTCGTTTTTGGGTTTTTATCTTTTTAAGGCGAAGCAGTTGAGCTAGAATTGCGGCCAGTGGTTGCTCAAGATGATGAGGATGAAGACCAGATTGACTTCTCCAACCACCGCGGCGGGCGGCGGTGGAGTTGGTGGTGAGGAAACCCGTACGGATTGGGAGGTGAGACCCGGCGGGTTGTTGGTACAAAAGAGGTCTGACTCGGACCTCAACTCGGCGCCACCAGCACCGACGATCAAGGTCCGAGTCAAGTATGGAGCGAGTTACCATGAGATCAGCATGAGCTCTCAGGCAACTTTCGGTAATAACCATTTTTCTCTAGATTTCTACAATAGATTTAGTTTCACTTGCAATAGATTTAGTTTCACTGGGAATGATGGGATGGTAAAGTTGATAATGATCTGTTAATCATTTTTTCTGATTTTCCGTTACATTGGTATCGGATTTTATCGTGTCTGAGTTTGTGGGTAGAGTTGTTGATGTGGTTATGTGTGTGATGGATTAGGGGAGTTGAAGAAGAAACTGCAGGGGGCAACAGGGTTGCACCATCAAGATCAGAAGCTGTTGTACAAGGACAAGGAGAGGGATTCGAACGCGTTCCTCGACATCGTGGGGTTGAAGGACAAATCGAAGGTCGTGTTGATCGAGGATCCGATTAGTCAAGAGAAGAGGTACATTGAGATGAGAAAGAATGCCAAGATGGAGAAGGCTGTTAAGTCTATATCCGAGATCAGCTTCGAGGTCGACAGACTCTCCGCTCAGGTAAAAGAAAAGGCGATTAGCACCGTGCTCGTGGATTTTGCTATGGATCAAGTGATCTTGACAAGTTGGTGTGTATGACCTGGACGATTTGTGCAGGTATCAACGCTTGAATTAGCGATCAAAGAGGGAGGGAAAGTAGCGGAGAAGGAAGTTCTGAATCTCACAGAACTGTTGATGAATGAGCTTGTGAAATTGGATGCAATTGTTGCGGCCGGAGAAGTGAAGCTGCAGAGGAAAATGCAGGTAAACAGCTTCCACTGCTCGATTACTTAGCTTTCATCCTCGTCAAGCAAATCAAACTATAATGATCGCCGAATAGGATTGTGGGGAAATTGATTGGTTCTGTTTGTTGATCAAAAGGTTAGAAGAGTTCAGAAGTATGTGGAAACATTAGACTTGATCAAGGCCAAGAACTCGATGGCCACAGACCCCGACTATCAGGTTCCGAACAAGAATCAACAAAAGCAATCAAATGGGCATCTCTCTAACGGGAAGATAGCCGATGGACACACCTCAAATGGCCATAAACCATATTCAGTTCGCCACCAGAAACCAGGGAATACTATTGGACACTCACCATTGCGGCCACCACGACCACCACCACATCCCCAAAGCCAAAGGCAGGAAGAACCACGAAAATCAACATCAGCAACCGTGGTGACGACACAATGGGAGACATTTGAGTCGGGATCACCATTGATCCCATTGTCTTCACCTGAACCACAACCGCCATTGGTTCAACCATCTTCTGCATCAGCTTCTGCTCCGTCTATCAGCACCACGGCGAATACTACAAGCAATCACAAGTTCAATTGGGAAATCTTTTGAGTAAGTAAAAGCAAACAGATACATCATATATATGATCATCACTAGCATCAACATCTATATATTTGTGAGTTGGATGTGTGATTTTTTGCAGTTCCTGTCCAGTTGGTATTGTATCTTCATCTTTTTGTTCGATCTTCATTCTTTCCTGTATCTATTATCACTACAACATTGTATTTGGCAACCCTCCTATCACTTGTTATCCGCACAAGAATAAACATATGGTGGAGGAAGCCAAAAACTATTTGTTGCAAATACCAAATGATCAGTTTACTCATCTGGGTTATGCATTCATTCATTAGTTATGTGTACTACTTCATGCCAAGTATTCTTTTCCGGGCAAGTAGCGAACTCGACGACAATCCTGCTGATATGCACTCGGACTAAACCTCAGACGTAAAACATCTAAATGACTCATGTTGCGGGTAAATCTATGATGCGAAAATAGAGAAACCGGACATTTATATATAGAGTTTAAATGTTTTGATCAATTAGTATAGGCTAATATTTCTAGAGCACCATCTACTTGCTTGAATCATTGTAACAAAAGGATACACAACCCACTTTGGGACATTTCAATTATTGTACTACACATTGGGTAAAAAAAATTTATGCCTTGCTTGATGAAAGGATTTAGAAACTGACAAAAAGATGGGAGGAATCTTGGACCAAGCAAAGCATATAATCATATGTTGATGAGCGGTGCAGACAGATGCTGATTGGAACCTTCCATCTACTAAAATGTTACTCTAAAGAAATTGGTCACCTGCTTCAAGGAGGGTTTTGTATTACTAGAGTATTACACTTTAGACATCATGGCTTTTGCTTAAAAGTG
This sequence comes from Drosera capensis, assembly GCA_001925005.1. Classification (NCBI taxonomy): domain Eukaryota; kingdom Viridiplantae; phylum Streptophyta; class Magnoliopsida; order Caryophyllales; family Droseraceae; genus Drosera; species Drosera capensis. The sequence continues at coordinate 92,960 of LIEC01011909.1, forward strand.
GTATCTGTAATGTACATTATGTATATATTCATAGAGCAAAAGTGGTAGCGTTTACAACAGCTCCAGTACTTATAACCTATCATTCTTGCACACAGCATTTGCATCTGCAACTGAGAACTGGATTCAAGCAAAGGGGTAGAAGGTATCTCCCTCACTTCAGTTTCATGGCTCTAAGAAGTTGAAGAACTATCAGATAAGCATTTACATGTCAAGTTTCAAAAGAACGGAACTTTTCATAGCCGGAAGAAGGAACGAGCGCGCACCTCAGGTTGCTCGGATCAGAAGAACCACCATGATGAAGACGCAGGTCATTAGGAACATGATGAGCCATGTAAGGCATGATGTCTTAGAACTCTCCGAATAAACCTTCATCGCCCTTGCAGTTGCATGACCGGTCCTTGCCAAGCTCTGTTCTACTGCCTTCTCTGTCGAATCCAGTATCTGCACTTACAAACAAATTTCGGACGAGAAAGACACAACAATGGCTGAAAGGCGCTTTGCAAAAGAAATAGAAGTATGAGACTACTGATGCCATACCTTCTCTGTGTTTTGCAATGATCTACTCATCATTAGACTATTCTCTTTCAGTTGCTGCGCAAGTTCCACCATCTCTTCGGTCAAGTCCTCTTGAAGCTTTCTAGTAAAGGGAAGAAAACAGCTCCTTAATAACTGACGGTAGGATAATAAGGCCAATAAAGCAGATGACATTGATTTCTGTTCTGCACAGGATCCAAAACTAAATCTTCAACGTCATCAAAACCATGGATCAACTACAAGTAAGTAGATTGCAGTCTATGCACCGTCATTCATGATCACACAGAAGTATACGATGGGTCAAAGAAATGAGTAGTAAAGTTTCGAAGAGCCTTTCTTCCAGTGAGGAACATACCTGTGCTTTTGAATGTGGACATGAGCAGCGGAGTCCAATACAGGAGCAGATGAATTGGACTCAACGTCATCACGAGTATCTTCTCGAGTACTTGGTGTTGGCCTGTTCAAGAGTCACTAACTTTAAAATATAAAGGCACATCAAGGAACATTCTTGGACTAGTTCACCATAGATTCACTCACACTGATCTCTTCCTGAGTCCAAAAGGCGGAGAAATGGGTTCTTGCTCTTGTACTATTTGACGGGTTTCCTCGACAGGAGCCTCCGAAAAAGGTTCCTGTATAGTTACATGTTGGATAGAAGTTTTAATACAACTAAAATGTTTACTTACTAAGGCGAATCAACAAATGTTCAATAAATATCGACTTCATGGATGACAAGGCTCTGTAAGCATGGAACATAATGTATGACAAAGTCGAACTTCAGCAAATATCATCTTATGTACCAGAATAGCATAGCAAGATACATCACCAGCAGCCCTCTTAAACGGGTCTCATCAGTATGCAATCATCTGACCTAACCTCATTTTCTTACATCACAAGGTTCATCGGAAAGCTATCAATATCCACCTACTGTGGCGTCCCTTTACATGCATCCTGAAGCATTTAAAACATGTTTCTACCTATGCTATAGATATAAGATCACATACTGTCAAAATACAATCAGACATATGGCTCGAGTAGTATTATAGGATAAATACCAGCCAGCATACTTAAAACACGTTGTCATTTGTCAAGTTGACTTCCATCCAGAACATGCGACAGTTTCAAGTTCGAAGAACTCCGACATATAAATCAACCAATATCAATAGTAGCTACCATATATCAGAGCAGGGATAAAAACAAAAACTAGAAAGGGGGACTCTTGTAAGCGCTCACACAACAGAGAACTTACAGGCGGGGCAGCTAACATCGAGGCAATGGATTCTATCTTCTCATAGTAGTCGTTCACCTTAGCTTTAGATAGTCTACAGTTTAAAATTTTTTTATAAAAAAAAAAAAAGTAGTTGTAAGCCACAGATTAGCACAAGTGAAGTGAAGTGAAGTGAAAACTGAAAAAGGACAACAAAATAAAATCCATGTCAAGCATTATCATTCACAGTACATATACTCAGAATTATACAAAAATTATCAACGTCATTGTAATTACAGCAATATAAACCAGTGAGGTTTTCTCATTGTATGTGCTCTTTTAGGAACCACTAACCAGCGATTCTGATAGTACAGCATCAGCACTCCTAGTTCCCAGGACCGAAAGACGCTCGATAACAAGAGTCATTTGTTTATCGAAGCAAAGTGAGTTCCAAGAAACCTTAAATGGGAACATTAACCGTCTGATTTAATCACATACTAGAATCTTGGAATTAAAACAGGTACACTAATGTTTTCAGCAACATAGTTATGCGATCAAGTATCATTCTTCACTACTCTAAGCCCCTAAAACCCTCAAGATACAACACGAAATTCATCACGCGCAAAGAATATTCAACGAAAATAGTCTCTTAACAAGACAAACCTGGGAAATCCATCGGGATTTGTCTCCTCAGTAACCTGTTCCAATAGCTCCCGCATCGTCGCAACATACTACAAACCCACAAAAACAACCACATTACACATCAAATTATCACCACAACCCATCATTAATCACATTCCAAAATAATTAAATGTCTCCATCTCGAATCCAATTACGATGAAATGGATGCATACATGTATGAGCTTGGTTTGATTCTGTTGCTTGGGAGCAGCAACCAGCAATCTCCTCAAGTTGATCTCAGACTTGCTGATACCCATCATCCAAAATCCAACAAAACAATCTTCACAAACCCTAAACAAATATCGAATCAATTAGCAACTGGGTCGCAACAGATTTAATCGAAAATCGGGGGAAAAAAAGAAGGGAAATTTGGGAACGATTTTGAAGTGGGGATTGAATATGATCGGAGATGAAAAGAAAACTGGGACATGGAAAGGGATGAATGATATGTGCCGTTTCATAAAACTGTACTTGATCGATGGGGCGAATCGCGATTCAATCGACGAAGGCGACTGCAAAAATCGAGTCAGGGTTTGGATTCGAAATCGTAATCGGAGTGATCTATGCCTGTTTTCTATTTTCTTTGCATCAACCGCTTGATGATGTTATTCAGCGCTTGAACCGGTTCTTTGATGAAATCATCAGTTATCGATCACAAGTTTCGAAGGTTTATGTTTTCACCTGTTCTTGGTCGAAGTTTGAGTTTTGATGATGTCAAAACAATATCATGAACAAATGAAGAACTTAGGAAAATCGTATTTCCAAAAAACAAACAATTTTTACTCCAGAATTTAGATGGATTACATGATGGACCAACTTCATTCATTCTTCTCTGTCTTGTATAATACCTTTACATTTCTGATCTTGGATTCAATTTCATTCGCTGTATCCCCCCATCATCCATTACAGCTTTCAGAAGAATTCTGCTAAGCATAACCAAGGATCATAGTTTATGTTTTAGATTTGAACCATTCAAACAGCAACCCTATCACAGTGTCCCTAGCAAAGCCTTTAATGAGTTCCCCGATCCGATCCAACCACCAGAGCTACCATTCGACGACCTCTCCCCAACCAGGTCTCTGAACCGCAAGTCTCCGAGATCTGATATGAGTGCATATAGCACCCCGTTCATGTGGCCTTTCCCGATGACTCCGACAACCCTCTTGTTTTGGTTTACAGCCTTGCTCCGCTTCAACGACCATGCTAAATACTGTAAGCAGAAATAAAAGACCAAAATCTGTAAGCAACCATGTTCATCGTTACACGAAAGGGTGAAAAAAGGATGAGAAGATTTACCGTGTCTCGCTCATGCACAAGGGGTTGTAGAAGGGAAGGGTATGTGAGATTCGGCTGCTCATAGAGCTCGAACGGGCTAACATCTTTACTGGATTCCTGTCACAGAGTAATGAAAAAAAAAATAGAGCATTAAACAAGTAGCCCTGGGCACAAGGTGAGGATTTCATTTTCGGGAAACCTACATTAAAAGTCGAGTTGAGGCATTAGATGAAGAAGTGATTCCACGGACAACTGCTGCAACTAGATTCAGCTTTTCAAACCATTTCAATGAATTCCATGCTCTTTCAAGCTGGATTACAGAACACGCAGAAGTAACAGGATCAAACGAGCATGACAAAAAATTACCAAATCAATCCGGCTTAGTTGTTGGAGAACTCACGGTAATTTCTACAGGACGATCTCCTAAAACTATTTGCGTCCCAACTTCAGCTACTTTCCGAGCAGCACGAAACTGCAAGAAAGAAATACGCATACCATCATGAGAGCCCTCAGCATAAGTGGAGTGATCTCAGGTGTTCAATGCTTTCCCAGATTTAGCTGCATAGATGGGTGCTTGTGACTTACCCAAGTTTATGCTGCGGCTAATTGCACCAAAAAACTCACGGCCACTTAATGAGAACAAATTTGACTTCATCTGTTTGCCATGCTCACCTTCACCGTCAACAGAAGCATACATGATCCCAGCTCTGTAAACAAAACTCTGCAATAATGGAAGTTAAGCCATGCAGAGAAAATGGAAAAACAAAAAGGTCTGAGCACTAATCAGATATTTTGGTTCTTTTGGTATTTCTTGTTCAGGAGTGTTTTGAAATAGCAGTGTATAGTAACTTGCATGTATACATGCTTGAAAATGCAACTAATCATAAATTTCTTCAGATTAAGTACACCACTTGTTTGGCATCATAACACGTCAAGCTGAAATGTAATAAGCAAAGGCCATCACTCTATGATAGCATAACTCAGCTTTTTGTTCTTATTAATCTCATAGTTTTGAGACAATTTGATCAGTGGATCGCGTAACCAGCATTAGCCTAAAATATCCCCTTTCCAACTTTTCACAATCACATGAATACATGAATATCTTAAGCAGCTTTATGAGGTACCTAAATGAAATGGTATAACAACAACACACTATCAGAACAATTCCAAATTTAATCATATCTTTCCTTGGCATGTTGAAACTTGAAACTCACATTCCAGCTTATAAAGACCAAAATCATCGATTCATCATACCCTTAATTCCAACCAAAACACGCCCCACATTTCTAGTGCAATACCCAATTCCATTTCTAGATTACACATTGCAACACTGAATACCTTTCATCTCTGACTTAAAAAAGATGTTTCTCACATGAAGTAGCTGAATCATTGTGGCATTGTTTCCAACTAAATCACATCTCACACTTACATTTAGTCAGTTACACCATAGTTAGATACAAAGACTGGATCACCCTGATACGCAATTGAAACACTACTTGCTGCACAGAACATCCTTGATATCCAACACGAAGAAGGGCCAAGAGGTCCATCGTTGGTTGCCTAGGAGTATTATTCCAGTCACTTGGGATAAACTAACACGGTAGTCACATACCGTCATAGATAGTCAAATTTGAGTATTTGACTTCACATCACTCATGGCTCCAAATCCTATAACCTGACATCCTATTTTACCACATCAAGCCAACAATGTCTCTCTTTTGATCGCAAAATGAATTGAACAATTCAACCCTAACCCATCAGCAACACATCGGTGGATGATCAGAACACATCAGCACACAATGCAAATCTACCCAATCAACTACTCATCATCGAAATATGTTTCCAACATCCAAATTCCTTGAGCCACAATGTAAAACCTATATCTCCCCTTCTCAAACCTACAATACCACACAGCCTAGTATCACCAAAAACCCGCGAATCGCTCTCTCAGACCCTAAGCAACACAAAACCCAATGCTGCAAAAAATGATCTGCTAAATTTGAAAAATGAGCAATCGACGACCATAATCCACAAACACAACTAAAACCAACCAAGCAACTCCCGCTACAGGATAGGGAGGGACCGGAGAGAACGAGCCTTACTGGAACAATAAAGGGACTGTTTTCTACAACTAACCAAAGCAACACGCGAACAGAAAAACCCCATGCCTGCTTCGACACAACTCGACGACGACACTCTCCGGCCCCACTTCCCTAACAACCCTCTCAACACCCGCACCACACCCTATCCCCAAATGGGTAGTCCCAATCACCCAAATCTCATCGGGCTCTACGAACCCGGACTCGGCTCGCCAAGTGGGCACAGGCCCGAACTCCTCTTTGGGAGCCACCACAAGAGTACCCGAATGGGCCAGGTCGAGGAGGGTTGGGTGGTGATGGGAGATGAAGGTGAGGGATCGGGCCGTGATTTGGGATTTGAGGTAGTTGAAGGTTGAAGACGGTGGCGTGATTTTTGGGGAGGGTTGGATGAGGGGTTTCATGGTTCGATGTGGGTTGAGATATGTGGTTGGATTGGGAGAGTTATCAGATATTCTATTTTTATAGATATCACGGAGGAAGGAGGAATCTAAAAGAATTAAGAGTTTTGTGAATAGTGGTTCGATGATTTTTGTTGCGCAATTACCTTTCTTAGACAATTGAACCAAATGGGTTACGAACTTAGTTTTGGTGTTTTATAGACGACTTGTTAGGAATCTTCACGTTATATGGTCGATTCTCCGTCGAAAATGTTTTTGTTAGTTCAGGTTGTGCGCATTGTATCCGTCTATCTGTTAGACCTCTTGCCTGAACTACATATCTCCACCCGATAACACCCTTTGTCCTGGAGGAGTGTTGGCCATTCCTCTTTGCGCATATCAGCATCAGCTCCAGAGTTTGTGCGGCTTGTGACTCATCTGACACTTGGTATGTCAATAGCCCGTCCATGACAAGTTAGAGCTCAAACGACTTGGGTGACAATTTCGCCGTTTTCACAGCACTGTCGAAACTCCTGTGCTACTAACCAGTGGTGCATTGGCTTATAGGCAAAATGTATTTGGATATGAAGTTCCTAAGTTCAGCAAAGAGAGTGATGAGTGATATCTCCGTCTTGACACTGCTCAAGGAGAAGCTATAAATACCAAGACCAGGTCCATGGCTTTCCTGAGTTTCTTTAGATCAGGACCAAGACTGTACTTTCCGGGCTAATCGTTGGATCTTATGGAGGATCTATATTTGTGACAAGTTCATAGTTATGAATGATTAATTTATATGATTAATCTTTTCAACAGGCTGATCTGGGGAACTTTTTTTCGGATTCTGAGCAATGGAAATGCTCATTTCTATATTGTCCTTAGAATTGATAATACAGATCAAGCAAGGGATGTTTGCTGCAAATGATAACTGCTGAGTTTGCTCTTAGCCAACACCTGATATCTGATTCTGCAAACTTTGTAACACCGAGCTTGATCAAGATGTTTCGGGATATGGGGGTCCCGTGTGATCAGATATGTGATGCTCCGGGACACCACAGCTTCTCCGGATGCCACATCTAGATTTGAACAAGGTTCGCATATAGATACAATTTCCACTTAGGTGAACAAAAGGAAGAGACACCGAAGTCGAAATGACTATGTGTCTCTACCTTTCTAAAACACTCATCGATCGAACAGCTCCTACCAACTCGACGCCTACATGAAGAAGATCAGTGCCTGGGATACTTGCTCGGAAAAATTAAGATTGGACAACAGAGACTTATGTACTCTTCGTTTAATACAAAAAGGCTATTGGTAAAGTTTCGAGCCTATTTAGGAGAGATCGAGGGGGACGGTGGTGTAATGTCACAGTTTCAATGCCAATAGGTACGACGGATGTCTGTCACATATCTTCAAGGTTCGCGCTTAATGCAACAGTGAACAGGTTATTTCTGTTGTAGTTATTGATTTGGTAGGCTGAGGCTAAGTTCTATGATGAACTTATCGTCCATTTAATGTAAAAAGGTTACTCTAATGGAGTGAATTACATTTATGGGTCTTTTTATAAAATAAATTATCTAACTAGAATTATAAATAAATTAATTATCAAAATATTTTTTTTTCAAAATATAATGAGAAAAGAAATTATGCGTCATTTCAAAAAGAAAATACAGGACATTTTTGTCTGAGTTAAAAACGTCACGCGCCTTTGTAAAGGGATGCTGCCTGGTTTCTGAGGTTGGGCTACTGATTTCCGCCGCCTGCGCACGTGAGTTCCATGAAGGCATTTGCAGCAACCAACCCATGCATTTCATTTGTTCATTTCAACTAATCAAGCTCTCATTGAATTTTTTTGCAAGCAAGAAAGAGCAGAGACCATAGACAACTCGTCAAACTACTGATAAAAGAGAGGGGGCTGTGTCGATTGTGTGTGGTTCACTGCCCAAGATCAATTTGGGGGCTGTTATAATATTACAAGTTTTATTTTTTATATTATAAATTAACAAATTTATATCGTAAATTATTGAATGTATATTATCAGATTTTAGTTATAAAATACATTAAAATCTGACACTATATCACAATATAAAATTTTCAACTTATAATATAAAAAATAAAACTTACCGTAAAAAATCACTCAAATTGACTGATTTAAAATCAGTCTCGTGTTTCTCATATCATATTCTCACCGTTCCATGAAAAGATATATTTATTCCGTCTCACGAAAAATATAATATTTGTTATTTTAGATTATCCCATAATATATATAACTTTTTTTTATTTATAAATAAAAAATACCAAATCACTCTTTATTTGTCAGAGTAAGGTCGTTCCATTATTTCCTTTCTATTATACTCCACTTAATCCCATCACTACAGAAATACAAAAAAAAATTAACTCTTATCTAAATTCTCGATCCCAATCAATCCGTTACGTTTTTCGCGGACTAAAAGTAATTTCAAATTGATATTTTTCGCGGATTATTCGATTAAGTAAAGAAAAATACTATGAAATTTCAAATTTGAAAAAAAAAAAAAAAAGTTTCACTGGACGCAGATATATAAGGAGTAGAGACAGGGTGAAAGCATAGCCAGGTAAGCACATATGAAAAGAGATTCCTGATAATGAAACGAAATTGAACCATAAAAGTGTCACGTGCGCAGGAGGCGGAAATCAATAGCCCAACCTCAGCAACCAGGCAGCATCCCTTTACGAAGGCGCACGGCGCCTGTTAACGACACTCTGCCTCTTTTTCTTGAAATAACGTTTATTTTTTTTCATTATACTTTTTAAAAAAATATATTTTGATAATTATTTTGTTTATAATTTTAATTTGATAATTTTATTTATAAAAAATCCCATTAATACAATTCACTCACTCTAATGTCTGGAAAATTAAAAAGCCAGCTTGCAATTCTTAGTCACACTAGTAACTAAGTAGCCAGTTACCCATAAAGTGAGGGTTATGGGGAACAATTGGCATCAACAACTGTATCATTAATTGGATATCATCGTCATGATGAAAACTACATGTCAAGCTTCAAGTTGAGGTGCGATCAATCTTAGCAGATTCTTCTCTTAAATGTTACTGTACAAATAGTCCTACTCCATTCAAAGTTAGGGCCTTTTTCAGAAAAAAATTAAAAAAATTAAGATATTCACATCACATTATATATATATGAAATATAATCTATTATAATATTATTTTATGTTTATAAATATACTATTAATTATTCCTCGTTTTATAGTTTTATACATATTTCAATATATTTTTTCAACATTATATTTTTATTTTTCTCATCCACATATTCTAATTTTTCGTTTTTACATATTTTATATTTTTATGTATCTGGTATGAATACACTTATGACTATAATTGTTATTTCGATGTCAAAAATTCTACTTATTTTCATATTTTGAATATGATTTCTAACATTAGTATTACTGTCCAAAAGTATGTAAACCAAAATCAGTAACATGAATAAAAAATCGATAACGAAAATCAAAAACACTTCATAAACTAAAAGATTTTTTAGTAAATGAAATGTCGAACATTATGCTCAAATGAAATAAAAACAAAAAAAAAATTCTACTTCTGTTTTACTCATTTGAACAATAAAAATCAAACATTTATATTTTATCTGTCAATACAATAAAAACATATCAAACACAAATATAAATAACAACGATACTAAAGAGGCCTAATAATTGATGCTTATATTTCAATTTGTCTCCGTATACAGCTAAAGTAGGTTATAGTGTAGTGTAGCTCCTCTTCTTGATGTGCTCCACTTCATTCAAGTGAGCCAAGTCGCTAGTTGCATTGCACTTGTAAATGCTCGTGCATTGTCATTTTCTAATACAAATTCTCTCCATAATTATGGTGATGAGAACTTGATGGATGGGTCCAATATTGAGATCATACTCACAAGTCAATGTTAAGTACAGAAAATCTCATTATCCTCATCCGCTTGAGTTCACAACCAACAAAAGAGGAAAGTTATCAAGATCTCCATCACTTTTGGCTATGCAAGTGTGTGTGTGTGTGTTTGGACCCCTATGCTTATCCTTGCTCATACCAACAACCTCGCCATCATAAATCCAAGACAGAAACTATCTTTTGAGTTGTAACAACATGCAAATGTCAGCATAGTTCTCAATCGAGTGAATTTCAAAAGGATAATCAGATAAAACGAATCGTAGTTATCACAGCACCCAATAGAAAGCTAGCAACTCGTTCTGTCGAGCACGTAATTTTTATTTTTCAATATTGGTGAGTAATTTATTTCAATTGCAATTCCTAAGATGTTTTTATTATGCTACTCTTACCTTAAAATATACTTTGAACTTAATGGGACAGCAACCAACAGGTAGAAAAAATATATAAAAAAAACACTATGAGGGGGACAACAACGATAGTTTCCCTATCGATGTACTTTTATAAAAATGCAATTCGGTACAATGTTAACTTGATTTCAGTGTATTAATCAAATGCACATAAGATCTACACAAATTGGTCCAAATCTGCACACAAAGCTGCACAAATTGATCCATTTGTAACATGAAAGTTGCAGTTTTAGACGCACGCTTGTGAAAGAGGTGTTGAATACTTGAATATAAGTGAAACCACAATTTATGTATTTATTTATTGCTATAGATAGGTGGAAAGGTAGAGTAACCTGAAAATTAATTAATGTAACGCAAAATATACAACTGTCATCAGATCAAATCTTTTGTGGGGATAATTAATTAGTAGGAGTACTTATAGGACACTTAGTCAAACAAAAATCTAACCCTATATCACGAGTATAGGCTCTGGAACTCTGAAATATGTTGGAATTATATTTGACCTTGTGGCAAAATTAAGCCAATCACGTGATTATGGACTCTCAAACAAACATTTGACCCAAATATAACTCTTTTCGTTTTGATTCAATTTTGAATGTGAGAGATATGCATTTCGTGTTTAGAAAAACGAGATATCACAATATAAATAGTCATTTTTTCTATCAGCTTCATAAATCAGTTCGATCTTTGATAAACAATGAAAATAAACTATAAGAAAAAAAAATAATAGCATAAAGAGGTCATTTATTCAATGACCATATGTGACAAATTTGCATATGTTTCAAATACATTGTTGAATTGGATAAGGGGAAGAAAAGGAGCTTAGACCAAATACATAGACACTATTAGGTCATAGGCAATTGACATGGGAAGCGGCGCCTTGCGTTTTTTTCCATTCGCTATGAAAAGGGCAACTCCCCTTTTATTCCTACCAAAAGGTACTCAATCAATGGATGAGTTGGACTGTACAACATATTTGGTCTTGACCATTGAAAATCACAAATGTGATAATCGTCATATCTGTCCTGTTTTAGTATTGAGCGTGAGATTTATGTAGGTCCAATTTTCTATAGGAAAATCACAAATGTAATAATCATGAATCACATGAGTGCGCGAATTACTTTGCCTAACAGTTAGAACTTCGGTAATGAATTATGTGTCGAACATTTTTGGAAAGCGTCCACTGAATAAAGTTGTAAATAATTCTCAGAAATATTCCATTCATGATTATAATTGAATCCGAAACAAAAATTTATGTGTATGTTGAATTTTTATGTTGATAAACCAACATCACTGTACCAACTGATTAACAACAACAAAGACAAAAACTTCCCATTTAATCATCACACAGAGTCTCAAACTTCCCCTTTATGAAATTTGACAAAAAAAAATATTTTTTAAGATAATAGAGATTGTTATTAAAGAAGATAATAGGTCTAATATAATAAAATATTATTGATATGATTTTTTTAAAATTTAACAGTGAATAAAAAAGAAAAAATTACTATCTCGTCTGCGCGATGCGTGGGAATATTCTATGATGAATTTTCATAAATTTGGTTATTTATTATGATTACTTATCTCGATATTGTTAATATTTTATTGGTTATGTGTATATCATGTTAAATATTTATGAAATTATTTTGACTTTATTGAGAATATTTAATAGATTCTCGAAATGTATATAATTCATGATACTTATATGTATAATCTTGTTGTAAAAAAATTTCACATAAGAAAAATAATAATTATATGACACATCGAATGATGCACGTTTTCATCCAATCGATGATCAAATATCTGAACTAACTTGATAAAATAAAATAAATATAGGAAAAATATCAAAAAAATTATATGATTTTTTTAATAAAGTTTTAAATACTATAAAGTAAAAAATTATCATTATTTTTAATTCAAGGTCAATCAAGTGCACGGGACAATGACAATATAAAAAAACATTATTAAAATAACTTCTAAATTATTAATTTTTTTATGTTTGATAATATTGATAAATATTAATTATTATAGTGAATGATGTAAAAAATTTTGGCTTTTTTTTTGTAAAATATTTAATTTTTATAGTAAAATATTTTCAATCTTATCGTTTTCTTGTAATAATTAACACTAACGATAAAAAATGTAAAACACAAATTCTTTTGTCAAGATATATATAAAAGGTTTAATAATTTCAATGAAATAAAAAATTGAAAATATGAAAAAAAAAATTTCATAATTAATGATGATCATTAAATATAATAAAAATGAAAATATAATTGAATCCATAATTAAATTAATTAATATAGAATGTCATAATATGACATATAATAAGATGACATACTATGATATAATTCTCTGAATTTAATATATATATATATTAGGATGAAGGGAATAAAACCTATACAACGATCCGACTGTCGAGAAATAGTTCATGATCAGTGTCGCATCTCCCATGCGTCGAAATGTAAAATGCTGCATATAAGCCAGCAATGAACTTTTTATCCCATGGATCAGTGGTGTGGGGTCAGAATATTGATAGACCGCAACTTTCTAATCTTGTAAACTGGATTAGTACATTTTTGGGTCCCGTGTATGTAAGACCCCACACGGCCTACAACACGGGTGTATGCTGTAAAAAGATTGGGAAAAAACAAAGAAGCCCAGCTTGTGCCAACCTGCCGCACACACACGCACCTCGAACCATTTCCCATGTAGGCCCATGGGAATATTTGGAGAGAATAGTTCAGCGAACAGGTCAAGGACTAAGAGCACTTGCAGCAAACTCTTTATAGGAGTCTCTAGCTTTATTTTTAAGGATTTTCACTCAAAAATCAAACCCAACAATCTCTATCTTGTTTTAGGGCCGGAAAGTCACTCTCCATTCCAATCAAGGCTTTGTTATTTTGAAGGAGAAGAAAACACACACGTCATTCCACTTTTCCTATGTCACCTTGACAAATCTGTGGGGTCGTGACGTTCATCATTTTCTTTTCTTTCGTTTTCTCAGTTTCAAAAATAATTTCTCAACTTTCTATCTTGTTATTTATCAATCCTACTGTTTTACAATCCCAAAAAATCAAAAAACCTGAGATCCATTGGATTTGAGTGAATTGTTGATGATTTTGAATTTTTGGATTGATGATCCACAATTGCGAAGTTCTCATCAAAATCGGCCCACAACTGATTATTGAATCGAGAACGAAAGAGAAAATAACCATGATGCATAGCGATGAGTAGTCGGGTTCTCATGAAAGAATTCTCCGTTTTTGGAGACATAGGATGGATGCTCGCGTCGTCGATGGATTAGAGGCAAAAGGTTGAATTTCAGGAAAGCAAAAGAAAAAAAAAATATATAAAGCAACAACTGGATGCGCAAAATAAAAAGTGATTCCCCATAACATAAAATGTCACTATATCAATTCAAAATAAAGATAAAGATAGCGAAACGGTTGTAAATGGTATAATCATTAGTTTTAGGGTTTTTTTTAAAGAAATCCTTCGGGATTTTTTTTAGTCAACCGAATAGTCCGTAAATTCGAAAGACCCTTTAAGTCAATTTTCGCTGACGGTCTCACCACCACAAAGTAGATACTCAGCGGGTTTTTTTTATCCTGACTTCTCCCCATATTCGAGGAGTTAGACTGAGTCGCTTATCATGTGGGATGGGATGATATCCCAAATTAGTTTTAGGGTTGTTTTGTATTATTTCTCAAAATTATAAAAACTAAAATAAAAAATAATAATCAAAATCAAAATCATTTTATAAAATAAAATAATTTGGTATAAATTTTTTTTTTGAATATTGTACTTACATGAAACAAGAAACAAAACTAGAAAATTATTTTTCCTGTTTCTATTTTATTCTGTTAAAAGATAACAGACAAAAAAAATGATACTAGATAATTTATTTCATGAGTTAGCAAAAAAAAAAAATAATAATAATACCAAACAAACCCTACGCCAACATGTGAGGGAGTAACAATTTTGTATTTGTGTGTCATGTAATAATTCTGTCTTTTAAGTATCAAATGAGATCTGATATTACATTAAATTTTTTAGGGTTCACCTTATTGACGATGAGGATAATGATTCAAAATCTTATACGTAACCTTTGTGTATTCTCCAAATGTCAAGGGTTCAACCTTGTGTGCATATTTTGTTTTGTTGCTAACTAAAACTCAATTCACCTCTCTTGGACTTTGAAGTCAAAAAAGCCTTGTTATCTCACGTTTGCACGGATACTATAATCAACTACCCTGCATGAATCGTCGCTGATCATGGTCATACATTTGGCATTTTTCACATATCATAACACAGTCAAATTTTTTGTCTATTTTCTTCTGTCTTCCCTTTTTCCATTTTGATCAAAACCCAAGTCAAATTTTTTAAAGCTTAAAATCCATACCACTTATGATAAGTTCTCGTTTCATTTGATAGCAATCGCTGTACTGATGCGAAGTTTGTATCTTTGTTTGTCTAACTTTTAATTATAACTTAAGTAGTACGAAAAAATGAAAACAACAACAGATTCTACAAATGATTCTACAAATGGACAACAACAATAGACAAAAACAAAAATAAAATCAAATAAAATCAAGCATTATTTTTTTTGGATGAAAAACAATAATATTTTGCATATTAATATTGTAAATTAGCATCATTTGAAAATGCTGCGATTGAAACAACTTATTACAAAATCAATTCCACTTGAAGAAGAAGATAAACAAGATAAGATTCTGAGTCACATTTAACCAAGGTGGTCAAATAACTCAGTTTATCCAAGCTGGTTAAAAGAGATGTTCAATTGACTGGACACGTGGTGAAATCTCATTGGCTGACATTCGCTTAATTATCAGTTTTGCCTGGTCTTCCCCTGGCCACATCTTTTCTGTTCCAATAAATTTGGACCTGGTTGACCTTCATCACTCTTCTCCTAGTTCTGGTTCCTCCCCTGGTCACTTCACTATCTCAAAACCCAACGTTTTTTGCTTCGTTGTCAACGTAATACTCTCTTCGATTGATTGCTCCCGAGATTAATTACTCATTCGTCACAAAATAAATATAATTTTTAATTATTTATTTTAAGGAGTTTTGAGATGTGAGTCAAACTTGTGATCTGGGAGTTGCACGGTCAAATTGTTTTATTTTCTTCACCCCATTTGAATTGCTACATCATCATATGTTTCACTACTAGATAGAATCATAAATTTTGACGAGTTTCGTTTTAATAACAAATAATGTTTGAATGATCCATAATACGTATTCGATTAAAATATTCATGTTAAATTATTATTGATGTTTCATGATAAATTTATGAAAAATAATATTCGATCGTTGTATAATATGAGAAAAACTTATCTCTACAAAAACCAATATCAGACCATCATAATTTGAATGAGACGAAATGAAATACTTGTCCTAGGAAGGAGGGACTGAGACGGAGGAAGTGACATATTTTTGCGACCATAAAAAAGGAGGAAAAAAGGATTTATATTATAACACATATATGTCTAGTTCAAATCCAATAACTGGGATTAAGACATAAGAATCAATGGTGAAAATTACAACATGAGTAATTTAATTTCAATTTTTCATTGATTTTATTTTAATTTCGATAAATATATTTTAAATAGACACGTGTGTATCTCATGACACAAATCCTCCAAGCCAAAGAAAATACTCTATCCATCCAAATAGAATTACAACCGATTGACTTGGCACGATAATTTATGTGTGTGTTGTTTTTTATTGTAAAGATTTTTTTTTTTTACTTGTGTGAGTGAGAGGAATGAGAAAAAAAAAGAAAGAATTGATGCGATATAAAATAAAAAATAAGGATATTTTGATATTTTTATATAAAAAAAAATAAAATGAGATAAGATTATAATTTATGTAAAACATCCCAATCTAAAAATGTTACAATAATTCTTCTATGAGGAGGAAATATTCACTGTAAATCTTTTACCGTCTATACGGAAATGAGTCCAAAACATCACCAGCGTACGGAACACCCTTCCAATGGTAAAAAAATCGCACGGTTAGTTTTTTACCTGACAAATTTGTTTTGTTTCCACGCTCAACTTGAAACAATCCATCAGTGCCTAGCAGCTCCCCTCATCACATATCACTCACCATAGTAGACTGAGCCCCCACACACAAATACTCTCACACAGTTGTGAGCTGTCTCCCTCTCATCCCGCGTTTTTCAAATTCTCCTCCTCCCAATTCCCTATATATATCCCCAAACCCCCAAATCTCCTCTCAAAAAACATCAAATCGAAAACCACAATCCCAAACCGACCGCTGGAAACGAAACGAGAATGATATTCTATAACCGCGATGGCGGTCACTCGATGTCTTCAGACGATCTGAATCATTACTCGCCCGAATTCGACCACACACCGGTCTCGTCCCTATCGGAGGGGAAGAGTCCGATATGGAGGAATTTGTCGGACGAAGAGTACACGTTGGCGTCCAGCAACCCGAAGAAGCGGGCGGGGAGGAAGAAGTTCCGGGAGACACGGCACCCGATATACAGGGGAGTGAGGCAGAGGAATTCCGGCAAGTGGGTCTGCGAGGTCCGCGAGCCCAACAAGAAGTCCAGGATATGGCTGGGCACTTTCCCGACAGCCGAGATGGCCGCCCGGGCCCACGATGTGGCGGCGTTGGCCCTCAGGGGGCGATCGGCGTGCCTCAATTTCGCTGATTCCGCTTGGAGGTTGCCGGTTCCGGCGAGTGCGGATACGAAGGAGATTCAGAGGGCCGCGTCCGAGGCTGCCGAGATTTTCCGGCCCGCTGCCAGGGCTGAGGCCGAGGCGGCGTTGATGATGAGGGAGGTGAAGAAGGAGGAGTTGGGGACCCTCGGGGATGATCGAGGGCCCACGTCGTGGCCGGAGGCGTTTTTCATGATGGATGATTTCGATATGCCTACGCCGGGATTGCTGGCCGATATGTATGAAGGGATGATGCTGCCTAAGCCGCATTGCATTGATCTCGGTCGCGACGACGATGACGGGATGGAGTTTGAGATGGAGCTGTGGAACTACTCCATCTGAATCTTGGGGGTAATTGTACGTGTACAACACCACAATGATCATCGATGACGTTTCCTAGGTGACGTGGCCCTGTTGGAATCCGAGGCTTTTGGCAATATTCCGACAGGGTCATGTCATCGCGAGAGATGTTATCGTTGAGGTATTCTTGTTCATGTACATGCGCAGTTACCCGGATAGGTTAGTTAAATTAGAGTACCGATGATATATAACAGATATAGTAGCAGGAAACAATAAGACCGAGGAGGATTATACTGTTAGGGGCATTTTTTTGGGGCTAATTTTGATAGAGTTGTGTTGCGGTCAGTTAGGGACATTTTTTGTGTGTGCCTGTGTTAGCATTTTTTTACCAGCATGGGTTATTGAGTTATGAGTTTGCTGTAGCACTTCTAATTGGGAATTGGATGATCCATGCAACAACACATATGTTTATGAATAAGACGAGACAAATTTGTCACGATTGTATTATTTGTTCTTGACATCATGTCATCGGAGCACAATTTATGCTTTTGATAGGTTGTGAGTTCCACAGAAAAACGCCGCCTTTGCGATTAGCTGCAATCCGGAGGCCCGGCGAAGATGGACAATCTTGTTAAGTTGGAGAAGACAGGATGATGTAGAAGACGAAAGGTTCAACATGTTTTCTACATTCGATATGATTCATCAGTATTAAGAAGACACGATCATCGAAGCAAAATTAAAGACAGTTTTACAACTGAAACATACTACGACGGTTGGAGCTGGAAAAAAAAAAAAAAAAAAAACAAAAAAAAAAAAAAAAAAAAGTCAAGATAAGTACGGTATTGTCAATCTTTGAAACTTTGAATGATAAACAGTGACTCAATTTTAAGGCCCTTTTGTAGCAATTATAAGCCAAATTTAGTTGTGTTGTAAGAGGACAATCTCTTTTTCCTACGAGTAGTTTGCCTAGATTAGGGGTTAGAACTCGTGATAGACAAGAATAACTTATAAATGTCCCATTGACAAAATAATACAGTATTAGTCAAAGTTCTGGTTTATATTGTGCAGTTTTTCCACCTGATCTTCGATTCAGCGCCTACACATAATTTTGACAATGTTATAGTTCATCAGAACCACTTAACTTAGATTGTCCAAATGACTCGTTTGCTCAGTGATCTCCTTGTTTCGCAATTTCAACGATGATATTGTAAAACATTATCTCTTGAATCTCATCCAACGTTCCAAAAAAAAAAATGACAATGATTTGTCATTTTTTTTATAGCGTTTGATAAGAATCAACGATTGACTTTAAAGGAACAATCATGTTTTTGTTTTGTAACAACAGACGATCCAAAGTTTACTTATTAGTTAGGGCTTCCACTTTCAGAGGAAAGGTTTATCCAAATGACTTCTTGCAACTCTCTTTGACCAACTTCTGATAGTGACAAAGCTACGCCGAATTTCATCCTCAAAATCAGTTCATTTGTAGACAGACTTGAATAACATCTCTTGCGTTCCATTTCAAAATGAACACTTCTTCTCCTTGACAAACTCCTTGTCGAATTTACACTCGTACTAAGCTCTCATTGCAACCACGAAGAGGATGCAGAAACAAATTCAATCACCAAATCCTCGACAACAGCCAATCCCAGAACAGCGAAACCAATCTTACAATTCTGCATTCACATAATCTTGAACGGTTGAATTCAACCATGATGCAAGTCTTCGCACTTCGGGTGTACGTATCGCTAGAACCGAGACCTAAAATTCCAGTGAAGACTACCTCAGTTAGCCGGCGGCCTCTGAACAGAAGAAGTGAACAGTTGGTGACTCCGTCTCTACTCGAATGCACACAGGTAAGGATTAAGGAACCACTTCTTCTTCCTATTCTTCCTCTTTTTCATCTTCAGTTTCCTGTGTGCTCTGTATTAAGCAAACAATGAAGATCATGGTTTCAACCATAGGAAACTACCCAGCTCGACTGGAAACAACTCTGCCTCTGCATTACTAGGAAGACACCACCACCACCAAAGATCCAACTAAAATGCAACCAATACTCATACATGGCAGTTGCACGACTCAACCTCGATAGAAAAGAGACGATCATCTTAGTGAAATCATATATTATCACTACGAAAGCGGATAAAGATGACTTAAAACAAGGGTGCTAAGCATCGTTGACGATAGCTTCCTATATCCAACACATTTCTGTGGAAAAACAAGCGAGCTTTCAACAGAACAACATTAGAATCAAAGATGACTACACGAACTTGGGATCTTAAAGACACATTAGGACACAAAGGCACTGAAACCCGTCAGGACCAGTTCAGGATTACTGGATGGAGAATCTCTACTTGGTCTTCTTCAACTGAACCAATGTTCTGAACTCGGCATCATCCTTGATGAAGCTCCACCAGAGGTAGGTCAGAGGTATGGTGGTTGCATGCCACAGAGCATGAGCATCCACTAGTCCCTTGTATGGCGGGAAGTCGTAGATCTCAAGAAGCATTGCAAAAGCCCCTCCAACAACAACGACCATCAGCTTCCAACGAGATGGATGACGAGTGATAGCAGCCCAGAAAAACCATAGGAGTAGCTGTACTACACCCATGGTTACACAGACTTTCATGTTCAGACCTGCAGAGAGCGTAGGTCAGATAGCGATTTTCAAAGGACCATGTTATGCTGGGGGGGGGGGGGGGGGGGCGACAAATGATAGGATTTCTGGAGGTCAAACGCCCTGATGTTCCTAGCTTTATGGTCCTCGACAGGGGACAATGATTAGGGAAACAAGAGGAAGTGTGGGAAAATTAGACACGACCGAGTTAGAAAAGGTAAGACTACGTCTACAGGTGTTTGGTGGTGCAGAAAAGAGTCAAGTTCAAGGAGTGATTCGTTGGATATTAGACTTAATAAAGGGTAATTTAGGCATGAAAGGAATAAACCTTGTTGCATTTTCCACAATTTTCATCTATTTGTTCAAAGGCTTTATCCCTCTAGGCACGGTCGCTATTGACTACCTAGAGGATCAGCTAGAGACTAGATTACATCCCTAGATACTCCTTGGTTCACCATTGTTGCAAAAGAGGACTGCATATCTACAAACAGTAAAACAAGGGACAGAGTACTGGTTAAGAAACCACAGCAAGCAGATTCTCAATCATAGAAATTATAGAGGATGCTACAAAACTGATGGCTGAGAAAAGGCTAAACAAGATGCTTACCATAATCGAGTGTGTAGAAGTTCAGATACAAGATATGCGTCGTCGTGAAGGCAATCAAAGGAGCAGAAATCATTATTCTAGCAGCTTCAATTTTAACATTGAACACTCTCAAGATGGCCAAGATTAGGCTATACCCGAGCAATGCCACAGCGGATGAGTAGTCTAACTTTTCTGTCAGGTACACGTCTCTATGGCACAGATAAAAAGTTGAATAAGTTACAAATCAGGTTCCAAAGGTCCAAATTAGTAGTAATATTCAATGAGCAGTCAGTGAAATACTCGAGCAATGCCACAGCGGATGAGTAGTCTAACTTTTCTGTCAGGTACACGTCTCTATGGCACAGATAAAAAGTTGAATACAACAAGTTACAAATCAGGTTCCAAAGGTCCAAATTAGTAGTAACATTCAATGAGCAGTCAGTGAAATACTCATGTCAACAAGTGAACATTTCATGTACTAAGGTACCGTCTAATACTCTATCTATGATCGCAGGAAAGAAGTAACTGACCGACTATGGAAAACAGCACTCCAGAACCAAGAGTTCATGGCCAGCATCCCATATATATGCCAAAGGCTAGTAAATTCATAGAATGCCTTCCGATTATCCTCCAAAGCCAACTTATAGTATATAAGAATAAAAAACGATATCCAACCATGAAAATGCATTGCCAGGTTGAGGGCGGAAAATGCTACAGAAACGGGTTCCTGAAGAAAAAAAAAAAAACTATTAATTGTACAAACAGGTCAATCTCAAAGTGCACATTTTCTTTTCTTTGAAGAAGAATAATTTAGCAGACAGCAAGTAAGAACCTGAATCCCATAGATCCGCAGAAAAGGCCACTTGCCATGATACTTGGCGGGTTTGTGGCCAAGCCTTTGCCTTTCTTCTTCTCTTGAAAGCATACAGTGATATCGACAATCACTGTGACAATCCCATTGTTTCCACTGCAAATAAAGTGGTTCTTGGAGATACTGCCCACCGTCAAGGCGATCTCCAGAAGAGGTGAAATTGCATTGCTGAAAACAGTTATCTTTCACACACCCGGTCTTCTCACAGAGCTGAACACAGTTCCTGGTGAAGTAAAGAAAGTAGACATTACATGAAACAGCTAACATAGTCATACAAAGACAATCCTCTCCTTCCAACAACAGGAAAGAAAAGAGAATGCTGATTACAAAGTACCGTAATCCCATCAAGGAACAGAGAAGCAATACACATAAAACGATGATCACTAATCCTTTGGGCTCACTTGACCAATAAGCTTATTCAATTTTTCCATTTCGACCAACATACAAAGTATTGCCAAGTGCATCATCATCCTCCCACCATCATTTATATCGTTAATTGAATATTTCTTGATAATCCCTTCTTCCCTTTTCACGCCGAAACACATCAGATGTGCTACCGGCTACATTCTCCCACTTCTGATCACACCACCGTTTATCTTCCCCATGTTTTACCCACAAAGATTTCCCCATCCCCCTCTTCCCTCTCATGTCCCAACACCTTACAGTTCCTATATGATACTTAGACAACATTGTAGTCATTCAATATCAACCTTTCTTTCAGGAACAAACTCCTCTAACGACAACTTTTAAGAGCCAGTTCTGATGACATAAACATCAATACCCAGCGATATTGTCCCCTGGAATGTACCTTCACCCCTTCCTTGGGGACATTCACACATCTACCAACCCACTACAAATTGATAAACCAACATCAACTGTACCAAATGATTAACAACAACAAAGACAAAAACTTTCCCTTCAATAATCAAACAGAGTCTCAATTTCATACTTCGGGCCAGAATCTCCCCCAAAAAGGAAAAATTTCATAAATTGGTCCACTCCACACAAACCCAATGTACCAGAAACCCTAACATAACAGGAAACAATTAGAGCCCACAAGGAAAAATCAAATTCAAACACTGACAAATACCTGTAAACGGGATCAGCATCTCCCTCACTTGCCTCAAGAACAGCGATCAGTGACAACACTGTGAGACACCACCACACCCAATGGGGCAAACCCATCTGGGAATTTCAATAGAGAACACAGAAAAGTGAATTGGAGGTTGAAATTTTGTGAAATGGAGATGAATTTGATCTGTGTTTGGTATCAATTGAGAGAAAGATTCCAGCTTGGAAATGGGATTGGCGATTTGGGAAGGGAGATAGGGAAGGTGGAGAGGAGTAGAGTTTGTTATGTTGCCATCCATGTAGAGTTGTCCCTATACAAATATTATGAATTGTGACTCGTGTTGAGACATTAACTTTTCTCTTTTGCTTTTTGTAGCGGTTTGGACTTCACAATCTGACCATTAATATTGTCATGTGTTATGTCTTATATCAAGGATATGAAAGCTTTATTTCATAGATCCTTCAGTTATCAGAGTGTTATTCGCTTTAACTCATACAGTTTAAAACATGATGTTAGGATGGACTATATTCAAATAAATTTTCACTTACATAAAATAAAATTGAATGTCAATCCATATAACTAGAGTGAGCATCATTCATATTATAAATTGCATATTTTTTGAGAAATGTTATGTAACATTGTTTAATAAAATAAACAAGTTTTTTATAAATATATATGTGAGCAAATCCAATGATGGCTTATGTTTGTTTTGTCAAAACATAAATATAATTTTTTAATTCAATCATTTCAATAAGGTTATTTTTGATGATAAATTCGACATTTTGTCAAATTGATTGCCACATTTGATTATAAAAACAAAAAAGATAAATTATAGCAACGGATCAAATTGTGTTAAAACCTAATTTTTTTTTTAAAAAATACAAATTCAATATCAAGCTTCGACTCAATCTTGACAATTTTTTAGGAGACATTGTCAAAATATAAAATACTAGTATTAATGATTATGACAAATTTATATTATTCATAAAAAAAAATTAGTTACATCCATACAGAAATATCAAACAATATTAAACATATTTTAAAACTGTGTTTGTGAATTGTAAAACGAGGAAGAGGGAAGATAAAAGATTATGTTAAATTAAACTCCCAACAAGCATGTTTGGGAGTTTTGGGAATGAGGGAAGGTGAGGGGATGGGGAATAAAGGTAAAATAATATTTTTTTATTGAATTTTTCAAATTGATGGTTTTAAGAAAAATAAAATGTAAAAATACAATATCATCTTCACTTAAAATTTCATCTTTTTAATATTATTTAAATAAGGATAAAAAGATAGTTTTATCCTTTTTTTTTCATTTTAAACTCACAAATAACAAAAATA
>LIEC01011910.1:0-46234 GCA_001925005.1 Drosera capensis
TACTATTAATTGGTAAATCTGCTCCTAGCTAAGAGTTTCGGGTTCGAATCCCGGGCAACCCGGCCTGGGTTGCTAATCTTAATTGAGTAAATATGTCGGCTGTACAACAACGGTTTTGGGTTCGAGTCTCGGGTAAGCCCTCATCGTATCAAAATTGATTAATAATGAATTCGAATATGTATGACAATCGCAATTGATATTCCTGGGGAGTTATACATCTGTGTATTGATAAGACCATTCATTATTTCTTGAAACTCGATCTCTCCCCCAGATGAACCATATAGCCAAGAGACAGCATGAACCAGAATAGAAGAGCCTGCCCCCACCCATGAGTCAATCTTTCATAGTAGCCTCATAATATTGTACATCTTTCTTGATATATCCAGATGTAGGAGCATAAACTGAAACATTTTGGAGCTATAAAGCAAAGATAGTTATTAAATCGTTAGCAACGCATAAAAACATTCTTCCTAGAGTAGCTATTAATACGAATAAGAGAAACTCTGTTATAGCGATTTCTGTCCATTCAATGTACTCTACTGATAGAGGAATACATAGAGTTGAACATAGTGAAATAAGAAATAAAAATATTTTGTTCTTCATTAGGTTCTTCTCTCCAGCTGAACAATAGGGCCATGATGCTCATTACTAAAATTGTTGAAGAGATGAAATAGAACCAAGATATCTCTTTTTGATGAGAGGCTGTGAATCGATCATCAGAAGAAGAATTAGGCAATGTATTTTGGAAAAAGAAAACTTCCATCAAATAGAAGCAAATGAATCTCATAAAGATTCTCGTAGAGTCGAGAATGAAGTTTTCATTTTGTCCATGCCAGATCATGAATTAGTAACTGCATCCAATCTTCAAAAAGATCCTAATTTATTTTTCTTTTTTTTGAAATGGAATATTTATGGACTCTCCATGAATAGGATCAAACCTTAGTCCATGGTATTTCCATGACATTCCTTTTTCTTATTCTTAAGCTAGTCCCGGAGAGAGCTTAGTTGATCCATGATTTCTCTTTCTTTGTATCCTTTTCGTTTGTTTCAAGAAAAGAAAGAAATAGATCGATCAATTCCAATTCTTTTGTTTTCCATTGATTCTTTTCCGATCAAGATTTATGTATCCCTGGTTCTAGGTGGCTCTATAGATCCTGTTCATGGATTAACGAGAATGTGCAAAAGCTCTATTTTTCTTTAACATTTTCTCAGTCTCTTTCTTTTTGTCTATGGCACCGCCACGCCCATTGGAAGCATCCACTAATTCGGAACTTCATTTGAAAGCCATATTTTCACCCTTACGTATTCGGGACGCCCTAATAACCAACGGATCGCAAGGACTTGTCCTTGTGTGTATTCTATTGGAATGGGAACTTGACAAGTCGATCCGCGTACACGTCTTGCTTTTACTACTAACTTGGGAGTTACTCTACCTATTGCTTGACGTAAAAAAGATCATATGATAAAGCCGGCTTAGATACAAGGACTGGTTGAACAATCTCTCACATTTAAAAGTGAGTGAGAATGTTTTTACATGTCAGAAAAAGGCAAAGCAGACTTCTGCAAAAGCCCTACAAAAGGGTAATGCCTCTACTGCATAAAATATACAGAAGAATAAATCCTCTACTACACAAGATATGCAGAAGAGAAAAATCTTTACTACTCAAACCCAAAAGGTTAAAACCTTAAGCAAGACATTTTCACGAGCAAGTATAAAACACAACAAGGTGAAAAAGGCCTGGAATCATAGGATTGAAGCCAAGAAAAGGCCATACAGATCTCAGTATGCACAAAATTATTCAGTATGGAACAAAACTTCCACTACTGCATGGAGAAAACCACATAAGAAGTCTATGTGCACCTACTCAATGAGATGGAGAAACATCAACAAACCATCCATGACAACAAGACCAAGGGTCTACTGCTACACTTGTGGCAAACCTGACCATAAATCATTCGAATGTTGAAACTCACACAAGAAAACAATTCAAGTGTGAATTCCAAAGACTAATAAGTAAAGACCCATATAAGTGGGTACCATGTACAAGTGTTCATTATTCTATTACAAGTACAACAGAATGGAATATGGTATCTGGATAGTGGATGTTCTGAACATATGACAGGAAACAAAAGCATCGTTAAGGACTACAAAAAGAAACAAGTACCTCTAGTCATTTTTGGAGGAGGGAAGACAGGTAAATTCAAGGGATATGGAACCCTTTGTACATGTTCCTTAGTTTTTAAAGATGTAGCTTATGTCAAAGGCTTAGAACATAATTTGATTTCCATTAGTTAGCTGTGTGATAAAAACTATGATGTCTCATTTACTCATGATTCATTTCAAGTAAAAGACAAAATCACACAAGAAGTCAAACTATTAAGAACCAAAAAAGGAAACATTTATGTGTAGACTTTGGCTCATCACAGTCAGATTAAATAACATGTTTTAATACAAAAGGAGGTGAAGCCACAAACTGGCTATGGTATAAAAGATTAGCTCACTTAAATTTCAAAACGATAGCCAAACTATCCACAGAGAATCTAGTAAGAGGTTTTCCTCAAATAAAATTTAGAAAAGATAAATTAAGCAAACTATGTCAAAAAGGTAAGCAGAACAGAGTAAGCTTTAAACTTCTAAATTCATCATAATCTTATAGAATTCTAGAGCTATTGCATATGGATCTTTTTGATCCAATAGAGGTAGAAAGCCTGAATAGAAAGAAGTATACTCTGGTAATAGTAGATGATTATTCAAGATATACATGGGTAATTTAAGGTCCAAGATTCAACCTAGAGGGGGAGGGGGGGAATAGATTGTTTCAAAAATTATTCAAACTTTTGATGAGGAATACTAATTCTTTTCAGACCACTTAGGTAGTCTGCAGATGATGCTTGGTGGTCTGCAACAGAGAGTTCAAACTCTTTGAGTTTATCTCTGTTTAGCTATGATGATTTGTTTATAACAGTTCTAAGTATTGAGCAATGACAGCAAGTAAAAGGCATAATATTGATACTAGTTCAGACACTTGTTATCAAATGACAATCTAGAGCTTAGTCTAATCTTGCCTTGGTGACCAGTATAATCAAGCTAAGAGGTGAGTATCACAATCTACTTGTTTGTAGCTTACAAGAAACTTCTTTCTACAAACTATCTAACTTGTACAAAAGATGAAGGACTTAGATCCTTTGCACAGATCCAATCTATTGAACTCTACTGTAAGTTGTGTTCTTCTATAGATTAGTGACACCCCTTTCACTATGATTTTCACGAATTACCTCTCTTGAGTAATCTTTGAATTTATGATTGCCTTTGAACGCTTGCTTCTCAATCTCATTCAACAGCATTACTTCAATGAGCCTCAACGATTCCCTTTTATAGAGTTAGGGAATGAACCCAGCAAACATAGTATTGTTTCTGATGTGACATCTTGCCACTCGTGTCCCCCCCATCTTGTTTTTGATGCTGGCAGTCCTCAAACTTTAGAATCTTGTACTATTGTTGTATGTACCTCAAATCTTCGTTTGAATGACTTCAGACTTTTGACCCCACCCTAGCAACCATCTCTACTGCACTCTAGTCTGCTACAACTTTCAGTTTGCATCCAGTATTATAAGACCTAGCCTGCACTCTACAACCATAGTCTTCACTGAGTTCCTGCTGCAACTTCCAATTTACACTCACATCTGATGCACATCATGTTTTGCTATGTTTGTCTTCATCTACAAGCTCAATCCCATATCCTGAAGCCTTTGAAGGTCTTTTGTAGCCCATTAATGCCTTAGCTGCTTATCCAAAAACGTCTCTAATAGTCTGCATCTAGAAGCTTACACAATGCTCATTATTTGTAGCCGTCTGCTCCACAGTATCCGTCCTAGACTACAACTATCTATTTGTTTTCTAGCCTAAGCATACTAACTACATTATGAGTAATGCATCTCAGTTTTGTTTCATCAATTTCCATACAATTGGAGGTATAAGGTTCAAGATTCAACCTAGAGGGGATGAATAGGTTGTTTCCAAACTTTTTCTTTCTTTTAATACGGAATACTAATTCTTTGCAGATCACTGTTCTATGCAGACCACTTAGATAATCGACAGATGACAGTTGATAGTCTACACCAGAGAGTTCAAACTCTTCGAGTTTATCTCTGTTTGGCTGTGATGATTTATTTCTAACAGTTCTAAATGTCAAGCAGTAAAGACAAGTAATAGACACAATATTTATACTGGTTCAGGCACTCGTTATCAAATGATAATCAAGAGCTTAGTTCAATCTTCCCTTGGTGACCAGTGTAATTACGCCAAGAGGTGAGTATCACTATCTTATTGTTTGAGCTTTCAAGAAAACTTCTTTTTACAAGCTATATAACTTGTATAAAAGATGAGAGACTCAGATCCACACTCAGGGCTTTACTGCAAGATGTGTCCTTCTATAGATTAGTGACACTCCTTTCACTATGATCTTCACGAATTAGCTCTCTTGAGTAATCTTTGAACTTTCGATTGCTTTGCATCCTAGATCATGAAGCCTTTGACGTTCTTTTGTTGCTCATCAATACCTTAAGTGCTTAGCCAAAGTCCTTTGTAGTAGTATGGATCTGGTGGCTCATCTAATCTTCATCATCTGCAATCGTCTGCTTTCTAGCATCCAACCCAGACTGCAACTACCTACATGACTTCTAGCCTGAACATACTAACTACATTATGACTAATACATCTCAGTTTTGTTACATCAATTTTTATACAATTGGATGTATTGCACTTTCCTATCAGGAGGGATTGCATATTCCTATCAATCTCCCCATAAATTGATGCTAACAAAACTCCTATGTAAGACAACAAGTTTTCAACTTTTCTTACAACTTGATTACATTGTCTTCCAACAAAAAAAAAAAAAAAAAAGAGCAGTAGAGATGTTTATGATTACCTTTGATGCTCCTTTCCCTTGTTGCACTGATGCCTTCGTTCTTCTTTTGATCTTTTACTGTGCTTCTGAGGTCTTTCCTCTGTATCTCTATGATGTCATCTGCATTCTTCATAAGAATGCTCCAAGTGAAGACAGAGACTGAGTGCAGACTAGAGATTGCAGTAGACTGGATTGCAGTATAGATGATTGCCAGGGTGGGGTCAAAAGGTTTGAAGTCAGCCAAGTGAAGATTCAAGTTAAAGTAGCAAGGACACAAATTCTGTAGATAGTGAACCGCCAGCGTTGGAAACGAGATGCTGGAAACACTAGTGGAAAAGTATCCCTCCAGGAACAGTGCGTTGTCTACAAAGGTTCGTTCCTTGAGCTGATAAAAGGGAACCGGTGAAAGCTTACTTGAGTGCTGTGAAAAAGAAAGAGTGAAAAACAATCGAGCTTATTCAAAGATTACTCAAGAAAGCCAAGTGCAAAGATCTAGAGCAGAAGAACAATTCTTGCAGCAGAGTCCAAGATCTAGAGCTGTGCAAAGATCTAGGTTCTTTGTCCTTTACCCAAGTTAGAAAGCTAACTTGTAAAAAGGAAGTTTTTTGTAAGCTCAAAACAAGAAGATAGTAACACCTACCTCTCGGGTTGACTACATTGGTCACCAAGGGAAGACTGGACTAAGCTCTCGATTATCGTTTGATATCGAGTGTTTCAACCAGTATAAATATTGTGTCCATCTACTACTTTCATTTCATTGATATTAGATTTGCTTCAGAAAAATTATTACAGCCGAAAACGAGATAAAGACTCAATGAGTCATAAATCTCAAGTGCAGACTAGACAACATCATCTGCAGACTACCTGAGTAGTCTGCATATAATATCAGTCTGCACAATATCATTATTCAACCTATACACCCCCGCTCCCTCTAGGTTGAAACTCGAACCTTACAATTGGTATCATAGCCTGACTTTCCAGACTAAACATTTATTGGAAAGAAAAGGTCACATATTTTACCTGGAAAGAAGTTACTAACAGTTTGTTTGTGTGAAAATAAGCATGAGAAATGGCACCACCAAAGTTTACAAAATGTCCCAACAGTGGAGAAGCTCCAACTTGCTGTTTCGACAAGTTCAATCACTGGAAACTAAGAATGCTTGCACATCTTAACTCAATAGACGAAAGAATGCAAGACATTGTTCTAAATGGGCCAAACATTCCAATGATGCCAGATCCAAAGGACTCCACAAGGGAAGTACAGCGACCAACATCCCTCTGGACCAGAGAAGACTAGGACCTAGAGATGGTTGGAAGGAAAGCTCTCAATCAAATATACAAGTCCCTGGATGACAACATGTTTGAAATTATAGTTCATACCAAGACTACACATGAACATGAGAGGCTCTACTGATGAGAAATGAAGGAACAAATGAGATCAGGGAAAACAAGAAGGACGTATTAATACAACAATATGAATTGATTTCATTGAGATCTGATGAGAACCTGACCACATTCTTTGAAAGATTCAACATTCTCATCAACAATCTCAAAACCTTAGGGAAGACTTTTGAAAACAAGGAAGTCAACCTAAAATTTGTGAGATCACTTGGGGAAATCTGGAATACCAAGACAACTGCTATATGGGAATCCATAGATCTAACAAAAATGACTCTAGCTTAACTGTGTGGTGTTCTACATACTTATAATCTTGAAGTTGAGCAAAACAAACAAATTGATAACGCAAGAAGAAAGACACTGTGTTGGAATAAATCCCATAAAACTGTAACCTTCATATCGAATTATTTAGAATAAATCATAAGCGGAAGCGTACCTGAATCCATAAGTGCAAGCCTTTAATCCGGGTTGAAGATCGCCTAAGGTTAGGGTATCTTATAGTTGATACACACGTTAGCGTTTCTCTCTCTCGCGATGGGATGTTAGAAAGATGTAAGGTATGTTCAACCGGTGACCATAACCTTCATATATATAGTAAGTGGTACTCTTGGTATAATAATCAAATATTGACAATAAAATCCTGTCAAATATTAAGCATTTCTTTGGATCGACTTAACATTCACATGGAAAACCTAATAATTGTCACATATTTATTACCACAAGCATGTTTTAATTCCTGCCAAATAAAATCTTTCTTTGGGCCGATTGTTAAATGCATGGAATTAATACACACACAAAACATCTTAATATTCTACATTAATTAATTTATACAAAAGAGGTTGCTTTGGCAACATATTGTTTCAATTAACTAATTTAGAATATCAGGCATATACAAAATGTATATAAAATATTATTATCAAATATTGAATCTGAATCCAAATCTTACATATATTCCATTTAAATGTTTAAATGGAAATAAATGTAAATCCATAATTTTATTTGTATACCATTTAAATATTTAAATGGAAACAAATCTCAATCAAATCTCAAATTAATTTTATCTCGATATCTTTTTCTAAAATAAAATATTACCCTACAAGGCAATATCTTTTATTAATTTGATCTCAGTATAATTTTATCTACACACAAAGATATTGAGATAAAGTTAGGCTTAATTACTTGATGGATTTTGATTTTCGAAACTGAACATAGATTCGTCAGCGGACTCTAGGCCGATAAAAGGCACTTGCTAGTTACCTCTACATAGCTATATTAATTAACATGGCTCATATAGACACTGAATCCATAAACTGCTTAGGATGTTCGATTTGAGCATGATCCATAGAACTCAAGCAAACAGAGACGGTTATGGAGACAGCAGAAACAAAACCCAAAAACAAAAGATATGATGTGAATAAATCCAAAAAGTTGTACAATTCACATCCAAATTTATTTGTTTATTCTAACATGGAAGCACTGATACCATTGTTGGAATTAATCCACATAAATAACTGTAACCTTCATATCGAATTATTTAGAATAAATCATAAGCGGAATCATACCTGAATCCATAAGTGCAAGCCTTTAATCCGAGTTGAAGATCGCCTAGGGTTAGGGTATCTTCCAGTTGATACACACGCTAGGGTTTCTCTCTCTCGGGATGGGATGCTAGAAAGATGTAACGTATGTTCAACCGGGGACCATAACCTTCATATATATATATAGTGGTGCTTAACCCTAATCAGCCCATCATCAATTAGGATCAAGCCCGTAGGTATCTACACAATTAGGCTCTGTACTCTATATGACGATGTATTGGCCCACTTAATATTAATATCCATAAGACCACTAATATTTGGGCCAAAATGTAAGATAGCACATAACATACAACTAATCCGTAAATTGTCCATGTACATATAATATGAGTCCATTAATCCAACACTCTTATCTTGTGATGATTTGAAAACCCAATAATGTGGAAACATGAACATCTTAGCTTGCCAAAAGAGGGAGATTCGTGCAAGCAATGGAAAAGAGAAAGAAATCAAATCAATATATGTTAATAAAGAAGAAATAGCATAAAAGAGACTTACTACTCTATCTCTTCACTAGTTTTATTTTCTCTACAACTAAATCGAGCTACACCGGATCACACCGAGAAGGAGGCAGTCTTGTTAGAGACAACTTTGCACTTGAGTTTCTTCCTCGTTTTGGATTGCTTTGGTTGAAAAATCCCTTACACACTTGAAGCTGCGTTTTGGTTATCATGTTATAAAGTGTAATGAAACTATTGTTTTCTTAAGTTTTGTATTTATCTATTTTTAAAGTTGTAATCAAGTATAGTTCACTATATAAGTTTAAGTGTATTTGTATCAATTTTGTCATGAGCTAAACTTCTTATACTTGGGATGATCATGAAGTTATTCATGATATTTAACCAATAATGTGTTAAAAGAGTCGAATATTACAAGATCTAGAGTCATTGAACAAGTTGGAACATAAACTAGTAAAATCAGTTGTAAACACTTAGAAGATGTAGAGATTTTATTTAGAAATACGACACTCTTTTTTGGCCTTTAACAAAACCGGATTTGGGTAAATGATCCACCTAACTCTAAGATGAATATAATTGAAACATATGAAAATAAATCTTGTAATTGATGATTTATACTTGATGTTGTTGTGATTAAAGAATTCTGCAATACTCTTAGTTATAGATTCAATCATTTTCTTTTTATTATAGAATTTGTTTTTCATCAATGCATGAGAATGACTCCTAGCGTCAATTTTCTTCCTTTCGATCCAGAACCAGAAAGAATTTGTCATAAATTAAGAAAAGAAAAGTAAGTTAATGCTATTCTTTCTACTACACTAATGGAAAATATTGAACAATATCCTCGAAATGAGGTTGTGGTTCAACAAAAAGCGATTCGTGACTATACACTTTTGAAAGTCTTGGGAACTTTACTAGTATTCGTAGGCGAACCATTGCCGCAAACAACTTTGAAATTTAATCGGTGTGATTCAAATGGTTGAGGGGAACCAATTTTGTGGATTGCCTAACGAAGATCCCAATTTACATATCTCATTCTTTCTTGAAATATATGACACTTTTAAGGTAAATGGTGTTTCTAATGATGCCATTTGTCTAAGGTTATTTCCATTCTCATTAAGAGACAATGTAAAGCTTTGGCTTCATACATACCCCGTAGGGTCGGTTACCAATTGGGATAATTTAGCTCAAAAACTTTTGGTGAAGCACTTTCCACTAGCTAAACACGAATGAGAACTGAAATAGCTACTTTTTCACAAAATGATTTTGAATCGTTCTATGAATCTTGGGATCGCTATAAAGAGTCATTAACGCCCACACCATGAAATACCAAAGTGGATGCAACTTCAAACCTTTTACAATGGTCTTAATCAATCCACCTATAGTTATCGAACCATTATAGTGATGAATGCATAAAAGCATTTAAGCATTTGAAAAAACGCTCTCATAACTGCACCTGTAGTTAAAATAGGATTTACCGTTTGAATTAATGTACGATGCGAGCGATTATGCAGTTGGGGCTGTGCTAGGGCAACACATTAATAAAGTGCTTCACAGTGCTTCACACTATTTATTATCCAAGTCGTACCTTTAACGATGCTCAAATTAATAATGCAACGACGGAGAAAGAATTATTAGCCATTGTCTTTGCTTTTGACAAGTTTCGCTCATATTTGATAGGAAGCAAAGTGGTGGTCTATATGAGCCACTCTGTCATAAAATACCTAGTTGTAAAGAAAGAAGCAAAGCCCCGGTTGAATAGGTGGATTTTGCTAATGCAGAAATTTAATTTTGAAATCCGTAAAAAAAAAAAAAAAGGGAGAACATGGTTGGAGACCATTTATCTCGTCTTAAGCATGGAGATTTTAACGTGAATGATGAGACACCAATTGAAAAGTCATTCCCAGACAAATAATTCTTTGTTTTTTCTGATAAAAAGTTACATTGGTTCGCGGACCATGCTAACTATTTGGTTAGTGGTACATTATTATTAGATGAATCCTACCAAGAAAGAAAGAAAATTTTCTTAGAAATAAATTTTTTTTTTTTTGGGATGAACCTTACTTATACATGAGTTATCCTGATAGAGTTCTTGTTCAATGTATCCCTAAAGAGTAAATGAAATATATTTTATACCATTGTCATTCATCGGATTATGGTGGCCACTTCGGGACTGATAAGTCGGCAACAAAAAATTTACAAATTGGATTTTATTAGTCATCCTTGTATAAAGATGCATTCACATATGTCTCTCTTTCTAACAAAGGTAAAAGGATAGGAACTATCTCTAAGAGACACAAATTCCACAAAGTGGTATGCTTGAAGTCGAGCTTTTCGATGTTCGGGGTATAGATTTCATGGATAAGTCTTATGGAAATCAGTACATCCCTGTTGCCATGGATCATGTATCAAAATACATTGAGGCTATCGCTCCCCCTAAAAATGATTCCAAGGTGGTGCTCAAATTCATGAAAAACCATATTTTGACTAGGTTCAGGACCCCGCACACACATAAGTGATGGAGGGACATATTTCTGCACTAAATGGTTAGATGCGTTGCTTTCCAAGTATGGGGTGAAACATAAGGTTGCAACACCTTATCATCCCCTAACTTTTGGTCAAATTGAAGTATCTAATCGAGAATTAAAACAAAATTTGGAGAAAACGGTTAATTCAACATGCAAACATTGGGCAATAAAGGTGGACGATGTGTTGTGGGCATATAGGACTGCTAACAAAACACCAATAGGTACTTCGCCATATAAACTAGTGTTTAGTAAGACATGTCATCTTCCTTTAGAGTTAAAACATCGTGCATATTGGACAACCAAATATCTTAAATTTTACTTGAAAAAAGCAAAAGGGAAACGTCTCCTCTAATTGAACGAATTGGAGGAATTTCGTCACAATGCTTATGAGAATGCAAAAATATATATAACAATAAACAAAGCTTTGGCATGACTAGAGAATTTTGCACAGAGAATTTTCTATCAGGGATAGCGTTTTTCTATTCAATTCTCGTTTGAGATCATTATCTCATAAATTGAAATCACGTTTGTCTGGCCCTTTTCCCGTTACACATGTTTTTCTACATGAAGTAGTTGAAATTAAAAGCACACAAGGGAAATGGTCAGAGATTAAAGAGCCATGCTGATGGAGGAAAGAAAAAATTGGCCTCCTTGGTGTTGAACGACACTTAAGAATCTTCGTCTATCTAAAGATGTAAAACTAAGTGGTGCTCATGAGACAACTTGTGTTATTTTCATTTAAGTGTGTATTTCTTTTAGCATGTGTTTAGACCATATGTGAATTCCTCACTTTGCATTTATTTTTCTTGCATTACTATCTGTCTTATATCAGTTTAACTATATTTTTATTTAGGAAATGGATCATGTTAGTAATCAAGCGTTGCAGCTTCAACAAGCTTATAAGCTACTCAAGGAAGAAAATCAAAGGCTTCGAGAAGAGCTGAAAAAAGTCAAAGAGGACTTCAAGCAGAGTTTGCAAAGCATTAGTCTAAAGAAGCGTGTAAAAAGAGAAAAAGTATTGGTTATGTCTGTGCACTTGTGAAGCCTTGTGATCATTGGTTACCCCATGAATTGTACGCACGGAAAAAAATTATTGTTGATCTTGATAAAATCTCTCCAAGGGGTTTTCCTCAGGTCAAGCATTTCATTTCTTGAGTATTAAGATGACAAGTAGGGTATTTATTTATTTATTCTTCTTTTATATATTACCTCTTTAATTTTGTTGTGTTGTTCATGTATTGTAGGTGTCTAATAGATTAAATATGGGGGAGTGGTTTCTTATGGCGATTGGAAATCTTGTTTCATCCATTTTCCATATGAAGCTAAGTGTCTTATCTTTCATAACTTACTCTTTTTACCTATATTCTCTTGTGGTTTTTTATCTTTTGTTGTGTGTTTTATGTAATATTATTTCAATGAGGACATTGAACCCACTATGAAAAGAGGTGTGTGGCGTTGTTTTTGTAAATTGTTTGAAGATAAATTGAAAAAAAAAAAGACAACAAAAACAAGAAAAAAATGTGAAAAAAATACCGAAAAACAACAATGAAAATAATTAGTTTTTTTTTGTTTTAATATTGACTATGTTAAATATTATGCCTTACTATTTGTAAACATGTACATATGTCCTTGTTTTATTATCTTTTGTGTTAATAAATTCAAAATTGAATGGTTTTGTTTTGGTTTGAAAAAATTGGATTGTTGCACAGTCTGATGGGCTTCGAGAAGAGCTGAAAAAAGTCAAAGAGGACTTGAGGTGGAGTTTGCAAAGCATTAGTATAAAAAAGCGTGTAAAAAGAGAAAAAGTACTCATTATGTCTGTGCCATTATGAAATCTTGTGTTCATTTGTTACGACATGAATTGTATGCACGAAATAAAACTATTGTTGATTTTGATGAAATCTCTCTACAGGGTTTTCCTCAGGATAAGCATTACATTTCATGAGTATTTTTTTTTTCTTTTATATATTACCTATTTAATTTGGTTGTGCTATTCATGTTTTGCAGGTGTCTGATAGATTAAGTGTGGGGGAGTGGTTTCTTATGATAATTAGAAATCCCATTTCATCCATTTTCCATAAGAAGTCAAGTGTCTTATCTTTACAAACTTTCTCTTTTTACTTGTATTCTTTTGTGGTTTTCTATCTCTTGTTGTGTGTTTTACGTAATATTATTTCAATGAGGACATTGAACCTACTATGAAAAGAGGTGTATCGCATTGTTTTTGTAAATTGTTTTAAGAAAAATTGAAAAAATAAAAAGGACAACAAAAACAAGAAAAAATGTGAAAAAGTATGAGAAAATACCGAAAACAAACAATGAAAAAATGAGTTTTTTTTTGTTTTAATATTGACTATGTTAAATATTATGTCTTACTATTGGTAAAGATGTACATATGTCCTTGTTTATTATCTTTTGTGTTAATAGATTCTAAATTGAATAGTTTTGTTTTGCTTTGAAAAAGTCATGTACACATGACGATTTGATTGCTACATAGTCTGACAGGCTTCGAGAAGAGCTAGCCAAAGTCAAAGAGGATTTGAGACGGAGTTTGCAAAGCATTAGTCTAAAGAAGCGTGTAAAAGGTGAAAAATGTTGGTTATGTCTCTGTACTTGTGAAGCCGTGTGTTCATTTGTTACCACATAAATTGTATGCACAAAATAGAACTATTGTTGATCTTGATAAAATCTCTTCAAAAGGTTCTTCTCAGGACAAGCATTTCATTTCATGAGTATTAGGATGACAAGTTGAGTATTTATTTATTTTTTTATATATATAGAGTACCTCTTTAATTTTGTTGTGTTGTTCGTGTTTTTCAGGTGTCTGATTGATTAAGTGTGGGGGAGCGGTTTCTTATGGCGATTGGAAATCTTGTTTCATCCATTTTATATACGAAGCTAAGTGTCTTATCTTTCACAACTTTCTCTTTTTACGTGTATTCTCTTGTGATTTTCTATCTCTTGTTGTGTGTTTTATGTAAGATTATTTCAATGAGGACATTGAACCCCCTAGGAAAAGGGGTGTGTCACATTGTTTTCGTAAATTGTTTTTAGAAAAAATTTGAAAAAAAAAAGACAACAAAATCAAGAAATAAATGTGAAAAAAATACCCAAAAAAAATGAAAAACAAATTTGTTTTAATATTGACTATGTTAAATATTATGCCTTACTGTTTGTAAACATGTACATATATCCTTCTTTTATTATCTTTTGTGTTAATAAATTCTAAATTGAATGGTTTTGTTTTGATTTGAAAAATTCGTCTACGCATGTCAATTGGATTCTTGCACAGTCCGACAGGCTTCAAGAAGAGCTCCCAAAAGTCAAAGAGGACTTGAGGTGAACTTTGCAAAGCATTAGTCTAAAGAAGCGTGTAAAAAGAGAAAAAGTACTCGTTATGTCTGTGCACTTATGAAGCCTTGTGTTTATTTGTTACCATATGAATTGTATGCACGAAATAGAAATATTGTTGATCTTGGTGAAATCTCTCAACAGGGTTTTCCTCAAGACAAGAATTTCATGTCATGAGTATTAGGATGACAGGTTGAATATTTGTTAATTTTTTTCCTTTATATATTACCTCTTTTAATTTGGTTGTGTTGTTCGTGTTTTGCACGTGTCTGATAGATTACTTATGGGGGAGCGGTTTCTTATGGCTATTGGAAATCTTGTTTCATCCATTTTCCATACGAAGCTAAGTGTCTCATCTTTCACAACTTTGTCTTTTTACCTGTATTCTCTCGTGGTTGTTCTATCTCTTGTTGTGTGTTTTACGTAATATTATTTCAATGAGGACATTGAACCCCTAGGAAAAGGGGTGAGCCGTGTAGTTTTTGTAAATTATTTAAAGAAAAATTGAAATAAAATTGAAAAAGAAAAAGACAACAACAATAAGAAGAAAAAAATGTGAAAAAATACCGAAAAAAAAAATGAATTTTTTTTTTGTTTTAATATTGACAATGTTAAATATTATGCCTTACTGTTTGTAAATATGTACATATGTCCTTGTTTTATTAACTTTTGTGTTATTAAATTCTAAATTGAATGGTTTTGTTTTGGTTTGAAAAAGTCGTCTACACATGACAATTGGATTGTTGCACAGTCTGGCTTCGAGAAGAGCTGGCAAAAGTCAAAGAGGACTTGAGGCGAAGTTTGCAAAGCATTAGTCTAAACAAGCATGTAAAAAGAGAAAAAATATTGGTTATGTCTATGCACTTATGAAGACTTGTGTTCATTTGTTACCACATGAATTGTATGCATGAAATAAAACTATTGTTGATCTTGATAAAATCTCTCCACAGGGTTTTTCTCAGGACAAGCATTTTATTTCATGAGTATTAGGATGATAGGCTGAATATTTATTTATTTTTATTTTGTTTTCCTTTATATATTACCTCTTTAATTTTGTTCTGTTGTTCATGTTTTACGGGTGTCTGATAGATTAAGTGTGGGGGAGCGGTTTCTTATGGCGATTGGAAATCTATTTTCATCCATTTTCCATACGAAGCTAAGTGTCTCATCTTTCACAACTTTCTCTTTTTAGCTGTATTCTCTTATGGTTTTCTATCTCTTGATTTGTGTTTTACGTAATATTATTTCAATGAAGACATTGAACCCCCTAAGAAAAGGGGTGTGCCGCGTTGTTTTTGTAAATTGTTTTAAGAAAAATTGAAATAAAATTTAAAAGAAAGACAACAAAAACAAGAAAAAAATATGAAAAAATACGAAAAAACAATGAAAAAATTAGTTTTTTTTGTTTTAATATTGACTTTGTTAAATATTATGCCTTACTGTTTGTAAATATGTATATATATGTACACATGACAATTGGATTGCTGCACAGTTTGACGATTTTAATGAGACTTGACACCTTAAATTTTGTTTAGATTTTATCTTTATTTTTAGTTATTATTTTATCTAGTATAAATAAGTAGTGAAACTCATCAAACTCTTTCGTGGTTTAGAATTTCTTCACTTTTCATTTCCTCACCAAAAAGAAAAAAGAAAAAAACAAACAAACACTAAAATGCGTCAATGGATGAAACTAGTGTGCCAGTACTTAGTTGGTATGCTGCTTGTAATGGTTTTGTGGATTTTTTTTCATTGCCACTGGGTTCAATATGAAGGTTGGTTTTTTTGTGACTCTGAAGAATTAGATCTTATAGTGCAATTTATCATGATTCCACTTTCTTTGTTCTTAGGGGTTATAGTATTGTTCATATTTTGTTCTACTCTATAGTGTTGTGGTTGTAAAATGGTGTCTATGTGATATTAATAAATTTTTTATCACGTTTTTTGTGGTGTGTTATTTTAGAAAATGTACATAAATTATAGTTCAGGAAAAAAATTGTTTCTCCCAAAGTTCAAAAAAAAAAAAAAACTTCAAAAAATGAGTTTGAGTGAATATAAGATTAGGATGCTCATGAGAGGTTAAGCATATTACAAGTCGGGATCAACCTTTTATGGTCTTAGGTTGTGTTTGAGCGTTTGAGAGACTTTTTGAGACCTCTATCATATCCACATCCTCTTCTTGTGAGTTTGAGTGTCCACAAAATATTTATCACTAAAAGGAACCTATATTGAGGTAATGGGTGGTTGATATGATTGCAAGCTTCTTCTCTTTAACAAATGCGGACACTATCTTTTTATTCTAACATGAAATTAGGTAAGATGTAGATTGGGTTGTGGAATCGTCAACTTCGAACCATGGATTTCACAAAACCAAGAAACCTTGTCCTTGAAAACAAAAAAACCCTTTACCTATTTCTAGCCTTTTTCATACCGAGTTGATCTTGATCCCTATCTTTCTTGAAATTAAGCACATTAACTCCTCAAAGAACCTAATTAAAGCATATTTTATGAGAACTTTTATCTCAAGTATGGGACCGTGTTATCTTATATACAAAGTTATGTTTGATGCACACAAGCAAACATAAGAAGGAATTTCATTGAAGAAAGAAAAGTGGAAAAAAAAAAAAAAAAGGAAACAAGTCTAATGAGGCAGTTACAAATGGAGATTTTGAGATGAAGGTATAAACAAATACCTTTTTCACTCTCCTTGACCGGAACGCCCTACTTATATGCTCTTGAAACCAAAAAGCCGACGTTTTATTTGAAATTTTCTTCCATAACCAAACTTGGGTCTTTTTGGCATTCATGTGCGAGGATGGTAAGATGGAAAGGCGTTGCTATCTATACCATGATAAGGAGACTTTGTTATTTGTTATGATAATGAGATATGTGTTTGCACGACTTCTTAATTTCTCACGAACTTATGATGGTATCCTCCTCGGCGGTAGTTATACTTCTTTATGAGAGACGTGAGAATAAGAGACACATTGTTAGGGCCATGATAAGGAAGTTCATATTTGTTTTATGAAAAATGGTTCCTACTCTATCATTGTCAAATATTCATTTACAAGTTTTATTACATCTTTCAATCTTTCTAAAAAGTGATGTTACTTTTAAAAAAAAAAAAACATGTGCCGTTTTGCAATTGATGGATTTTGTGGGTATATCTCTTGAAAACCCTCACGAGACCTTACTCGTCCACTTGGATAACCTAGGGGTTTAAAGGGCTTGTTGCATAAGTCAAATTCAGGCGTGACTCCCTACACTAGTGAATTTTAAACTTAATTTCTTCTTTCTTGTTTTGCTATGGACGACCAAAATGTTAGTGTGGGGTTGTTATAGGTGACATTTATATCACTTATTTACATTATTTTACACTTGATTTTAGGTGCGTTTTAGTGCATTCAAATAAAATTTTGTGTCGTTTAAAGTTAATTTACTACTTTAATTAGTTTTTGGAGTGTTTTGAGTATTATTGCATGTGTTTGATAGAGGTGTGTATTAAAACAAGTTATTTTCGAGTCATGTGATACTTTATGGTTGAAATTTCCTAGTTACTGGTCTCACTTTGTAAAAAATGGTTCTTCCAATTCCGGTTGAGTTAAGCTATGAACTTTATATCATTGAAAACCTCTAAATATCTTCTTTCTAGTGCACTTTGATCATCTTGGATTTTTCTTCTAATCAATTCAATCATGTATTATCTTTAATTGTGAGGATCTATTGTCTTGTGATGATTTGAAACACCAATAATGTGTAAACATGAACATTTTGTCGTGAAAGCAACAGAAAAGAGTAAGAAATCAAATCAATATATGTTAATAAAGAAGAAATAGCATAAGGAACTTACTACTATATCTCTTCACTGATTTTGTTTTCTCTACTAATTTTCTTTTGTACATTATTTTGTAGCTTCCCTTAAGCAACCAGAGGAGAGGAGAAGGCTAGGAGCAAGGATTGCATAAACCATTTCAAGGATTCATCAAGGTAAACAGGATCATACCAAGAAGGAGTCGATCTTGCTAGAGACAACTTTGCACTTGAGTTTCTTTTGTTGTTGTTCTCATATTATAAAGTTTAATGAAATTATTGTGTTCTTAAGTTGTGTATTTGTCTATTTTTAAAGTGAATAGATATTTGAAACTAGTAATCATGTAAGTTTAAGTCTGTTTGTATCATTTTTGTCATGAGGTAAACCGTTTATACTTGGGATGATGATGAAGTTTTTCATGTGATTGAACCAATAATGAGTTAAAAAGAGTTAAATATCATAAGATCTAGAGTCATTGAACAAGTTGAAACATATGCATGATCTTGACAAGTAACCTTCTTCTAAAATTTCAAGTTAAGAATAAAATGGCAACATATATCCTTAAGGTGTTGAAAACCAACTTGTAAAATCAGTTGTAAACACTTAGAAGATGTAGAGAGTCTATTTAGAAATAAGAGACTCTTTTGTGGTCTTTAACAAAATCGAAATTGGATAAATGATCCATCTAACTCTAAGATGAATTTAATTGGTACATATGAAAATAAATCTTGTAATTGATCATTTAATCCTATACTTGATGCTGTTGTGATTAAAGAATTCTATGATTTATAAAAATTAATGAATATATAAGTGTTAGTTAAATAGAAAGGAAAACTAATATCTAAAGAAACTGACATTAAATAAACATATGTATGTTAATTATGTGCTCTTTATGTTATGATGCTTAATGACTTCTTATTCTAAATTTTATAATCTTTATTGTCACATGTTTAAGCTTAAGAAGATGCTTGTGTAACCTTAACGGAGGTGCATATAGGAAAATTTGACAATACGAACAGAAAGAATTAATTTGATAACTCTAAAATCTTTACTCATTAGAAGTTAATGAATTTATAAACGGATTCATCATCCCAAGTCTTTTAAAAACCAGAATATTTTTTTAATTCAAACTCATTTCCATCATCTTTGAAGTCCTTTACAATCTTTAGTGCATGCATGGAAACAAAATCCAAAATTTCAATCGACTCAAGTTTAACTAAGATGTCTATTCTAATGCTTTGTTTCTATTCACGTATTCTCCACTCTATTCATGAATGACACGTGCTTTTGCGTTGTACATCCAAACAATGATTAGTTTGGAACCGTTTATTATTGCAGTCAACTCGAGCCTTTATCAGTTTTTAAACCTAAATAGCCTTGTTTTACTTGATATGTTGCAGATTGTAGGAAGGCATGCATTTTCATCAAAACTTCATTATTTAGTTTCATCACTGTCTTCCAGATCAACGAGGAACTAGATTTTACATCAACATCCCATATACTTCTT
Source organism: Drosera capensis (assembly GCA_001925005.1). Lineage (NCBI taxonomy): Eukaryota > Viridiplantae > Streptophyta > Magnoliopsida > Caryophyllales > Droseraceae > Drosera > Drosera capensis. Next base: position 19,556 of record LIEC01011910.1, read on the forward strand.
CCTCTCAAATAATAGGCATGAATTCACAATGACCATAGCCTTGGTTTTTTTTTTTTTTTTTTCTATCGCCCATAAATGCTTGAAAAGAAGAGCATGATTCCATACCTTCAAGCACATAATACCAAGACCCCCTTGGTTATAAGGGTGACAAGCCTCACTCTATGCTACTAATGCTTTCAAAGCAATTCCTAACCACAAGAAAGCACGACAAATGCTCTCCACTTTATCCATTTCTTTGCCAGGGAACAAGAATATATGTGCTCAGTAATATTGAATGGAACAAAGAACTGACTTGACTAACACCAATCTACCTGCATACGATAGAAAACGGGCAGTCCAGATCTTGATTCGAACAATCATCTTGTCAATAAGAGGCCTGTATTGAGTGATATGCAGTTTACTAACAGATAGAGGTAAAACACCAACTTCCATTCCAAGCATACCAGCCAAAAACAGTTTATCCCTAACATTTACACCTACACTTTTGCTCTTATTCAGATTAGGCCCCAGCCCTGAGACACGTGTAAAGTGTTGCCGCTACTTGTTGATTAAAAAAAGAGAGAGAAAGGCACAGCTTTAGAGAAAAGCATCAGGTCATGAGTAAAACTGAGACTTACCAGCTTCAATCTCTTGCATTTTTTATGGTATTTAAACCCCTGTAGGCTGCTCATTTTAGTCAAACTCCTTTTTAGATATTCCATCACCATAACAAAAATGTATGGAGACATGGGGACCCCTTGCCTTAATCCCCTAGCACCTTTAAAAAAAACCATGCAAAGAGCCATTTAGATTTATAGTGTAAACCCAAGAGGTAAATACAGCTGGAAAACCCATGGCAGAAAAACGATCCTCACCAAAAGATCAGCTTATCGTGTCAAACACCTTTCTAATATCTATCTTTGCAAGATATCTAGGAGTAAATACAACTCCTTTCATATCCATCAATAAGCTCCCGGCACAAGAGAATATTATCAATGATAGACCTACCCTCAACGAAAGTACTTTGATTGTGAGTTAGGATAGAGGGAAGAACAGAAATCAGCCTCTTACAAAGCTTTTTAGTGACTGTATATAATGGTGCAACACGATATAGGCCTATAATCACAGGCCTTAGTAGGTTTATCTCCCTTAGGGGCTAAAATGAATCACAGCTGTGGTAAAGAACTTGATAAGAATACCAACCTAGAAGTAACTGAACATAGCCCTTACAATATCAGCTTTAATAGTCATCCCAAAGTCCTTATAAAAACTACCAGTAAAACCTACTACGCAAGGTGCTTTTGAAGAATCAATATCGTACAGAGCTTCTTGAACACTAGCAAGGGTGAACTCCTTGAATGGTCTGCATAAAGTAGTTGCATTATGGAACTTGATCACAATTGGCGAATGATTTGACACATCAGGCTCAAGGAAGAGGGCTTCTGCTGCAAACTAAGAATAAAAAAAAAAAAAAAGAATTCCCCATAGTCCTATCCAGCTTCACTCGCATCCATGAGTCCTCATCATGGTTATTACACAAACTATGATGACATCCAAGGCTTTTTAAATCCTCAAGACCACAGGTGAGACAACAATTTGCAAACTCCATACAAGGTTCCACAGATATGCCTTCATAGCATATCTTTTCCTTCCGCTTTCTTCAAGTTAGCTTCTGCTATTTCAAACATTTCTTGGTTTCTATATCATCTTAGGCTTTACTTCACAATCATTGACCCTATGCCCCCATCTCCTATATTTAGTATAGCATCTAGGATATAACTCATAGTGAATCGTTTGATGAACACGTTCCCCATCTAGGCCAAGGAAAGAAACAGTGTCTTTGAGCTCCCCTGAGACCTCAACATCAACTAACACTCTAGGATAGGAGATTCTCCCTTTCTGAGCAGTTAGGATATCAGACGATTTTTTCCAAACCTTTCTTGGCCCAGAATTCCAAGTCAAGCTCAGGCAAATGGATCCAAGTAGGGATCCTTCCTAGAACATCCTCTTCTATGCTGAAATGATGGATCCATTCTTTCAAAACCAAAGGACAGGACTTGAAGAACCATGTACGATTTTGAATGGCAGCCTTATCCTTATCATTTGCAAAGTGAAAGGCGAAGTAGCCTTTGCTGTGCAAGAATATCTTTGGAGACACAACTCCCCACCATTGTCATTTGTTAAACCCCTCCATCGCTGTAAAGAGGACCTTGTTTCCAAGAATATACCTTATCAAAGCATAATCCCAATACACTCTCTCCTCCCTTACATCCTCAAAAGTTATAACCAGTTCATCATCAGAAGAGGAACAATATGATAACTGAATGCGTTGAACTGTACCACGATTACCAGAAGGATAAGCACAAATGTCAGGAAAACTCCCATAATTACCACCAGACTTTAACGTTGCGAGTCTTCCTGCTCCACTTCATCTGCCCATGAATGCTTAGTCTCCACCTCAGGGGTCAACAAACCATTCTGACTCAGATTTGGGGGAACAACCCTACTTCATCTACCCATGAATGCTTAGTCTCCACCTCAGGGATCAATAAACCATTCTAACTCAGATTTAGGGGAACAACCCTCTCATCTTTCATAGAACTCTTCTTCGCAATCTCATCCATTCCAAAAACCCCACTCATCAATGGACTCCCCTTCGAACTCGATCCTCGATCACTGACCTTTGCACTAGAAACCCCTCCAACCTTCGACTCTTTCCCTTTTTGCGCAGAAACCCTAACCTCCTTTATTTTCTCAACACTCACTTCAGGATTAAGCATCGCAACAGTAACATTCACCGTCTTCTTCTTCGGACGACCTCTTCCCCTCCGCATTGGATGATTGTCGACGGCGAAATCGCCTCACCGGCGACCAGAGCGCATCCACCTCACCCTCTACAAAACCATAAAAAAAAATTATTATTATTATTATTATTGATGAAGTTTTATTGATTTATATAGTTATTAATTCTCTTTTAACATGAGGATGAGATATATTATATTTTGTCGGACAATGATAACCTTATGAATTTTAACAAAAAAATCAAAATAATGAGAAAAATAAGGATAAAGATCATTTGAAAGATAGATCAGATTTTATTGGACAACCAAAATAATAAGGAAAATATGGATAAAGAACATTTGAAAGATGGATTGGATCTGGCCTCATATATTTTGTTAAAGGCTTTATGATTTGATGGTCATAACAAATGAAAAAGTTATTTTGAATTAATCTAATTTAAGATCTTGCCAAATAAGCATTCGATTTTGATCCTCTTTTTTACGATATTCTTTACACGATGGATTTTGATGTTAGAATTATAATTACTTTTTCACTTCACATTTAAGGATAAGGTAAGTTTCTTACCTCAATCAACTTAAGAGTATGTTTATTCCACATTGAATTAAGGATTGTTTGATGTGTTTCTATGATTCTTGAGTTTCTGATATCATTTTACATTTGATGATATCAAGTGATTTCTATAGGTTCATTGTATCATTCCATATTTCATGATATAATAAAATATCATAGTTGTCATAAAGTATTCAAGGATTCCACATTGAAACATCGAACAGTATGATTACAAACTGTTAGAGATTAGCCTAATGATATTTTAGACCGGATCCTACTTATTTCCATTCCATTTACTTGTCATGTTTTTAAGTTCAAAGTTCTCAAACTATTTTTGAACTAAAAAACTACGTTTTATGATGCATATACATGATATCATTATTTAATAAAAGTCATGTATAGCATTCACAAGTATAGACAAGAATGGAGGAGATGAAAAAGCAAACTTGGACTTGGATGATGATGATCTGCTGGATGAATAGAAGACATCACTTGTGGATAGCACATGTTTATAAGTTTTTTTCTTTTATGAACTCTATTAGTTATCGAGTAGAATATTTCTAAGACTCGATACTATATAGAATAATTTTCTTATTCCGATGTTCATAAATTATGTTTTTCAACTTATGCTCTTTTGGCAATATAAATGATTCGTTGGTTTTTTTGTACATTTACATTGGACTCGTATTTTCATATATATAGAACACTAAGAGGAACTTGTTAAGGATATTATATCTGTGTAAATTATCCTAATAATAATTAGGATATTATGTTAAAAATGATATCCACAAATAATCATTTATTCTTAAATATTAATATTATATATATGATATTATACGAGGTTTGGATTGCTACGGAACAGTGTGCTGTCTGCTAAGATTCGTTCCTTGAGCCTTTAAAAGCGAACCTGTGAGGCTTATTGAGGAGTGTTGAAAAACAAGTATTGAAAGGCAAAGAGTGTAAAGCAATCTAAACATTCAGAGATTACTCAAGAAAACCAAATCGAGAAGATACAGTTAAAAGTGTCACTAGTTTGCAGAAGAACAAGTCTTGCAGCAGAATCCAAAATTTGGATTTGTGCAAAACATCTAGGTTTTTTGAGAGGAAGAAGTATATGGGATGTTGATGTAAAATCTAGTTCCTCGTTTATCTCGAAGACAGTGATGAAACTAAAGAATGAAGTTTTGATGAAAATGCCTTCCTTCCTACCATCTGCAACATATCAAGTAAAACAAGGGTATTTAGGTTTAAAAATTGATAAAGGCTCTAATGAACGGTTCCAAACTAATCATTGTTTAGATGTACAACGCAAAAGCACGTGTCATTCATGAATAGAGTGGAGAATACATGAATAGAAACAAAGCACTAGAATAGACACCTTAGCTAAACTTGAGTCGATTGAATTTTGGATTTTGTTTCCATGCACGCGCTGAAGATTGTAAAGGATTTCAAAGATGATGGAAATGAGTTTGAATTAAAAAAATATTCATGTTGTTAAAAGACTTGGGATGATGAATCCGTTTATAAATGCATTAACTTCTAATGAGTAAAGACTTTATGCATATATCTTTTGATATTAATAAATATTATGCTTAGATCTTTTATGCATATTATATATCTACATCCCTTAAACAACAATATATTTATTTTATATATTAACATTCAGAATATTATATTTTAAAGAATCTATTGCGTAACACATGAAACCATAAACCCAACAAGTGTGCAAAGGAAGAGATTGAATTTTTGGACTGTATTAAGAGAAAGAGAACCACATACAAAAAAACCTAGCGTATCCAAGCATAGGCGCCTTTGTAAGTCATTGTGGATGGAACTCAAAATTAGAAAGCATGAATCTAGGAGTTCCGATTACGCCATGCCTATTCAATTTGACCAGCCTATAAATGCTTGGTTCGTGGCCACAACCGTATTTGGGAATGTGGTCGAGAGAGAAGATGAAGGTAAATTCAAGGGAGATGAGATTGGTAAGGTGATACTGGAGAAAGTTGGGGAAAGTCTAAGGCAGCAGCCTAAGGAAATGAGCAATATCATGAGAAACAAAGGCGACGAAGAGATCAATGAGCTTGCTATGGAGTTGGCTCAACTTTGAAAAGGCTAGTGACCAAAGAAATTGCAAGTCCGTTGCTTTTGTGTTTTTCTGATGATTGGAACTTTCAATTTAGTGGCAAGTAGGTGTCGCAGTGAACTATCTAGCTAAACGTGTTGACAATATGAGGCAGCGGACTCAATCCGCCACTTGCAAGAACTTGATAGTAATAACTCAACAAATATATTACAGAAAAATAATGACACGAACATCAAGTTTTTTAACATGAAAAACCCCTCAAAATTAAGGGTAAAAACCAAGGGTCCTCAAGCCCAATAAATCCGCTCCACTATGATCAAATTAGAGTACAAAATATGCACAATCAAGTACACACAAACATGCAAACAGCCAGCCAAAACAGAAAGACAACAAAACTTGCAAATAGAAAGAAAAGAAGATACACAACCTCAAAAATTGAGACACTGTCGATGTAATAACTCATACCTCAGACCTGGTCTTGCTGATCAAACCGTTCAGAATAAAGAACTGGATGTCCAAAATCGGCTAAAAATATTTCAGCCCTATCCAACGGTGAACGAATCCGTAAACACGATTTTACAGTCGCAGTTTTTGTGTGTATGAGAAGAGAAATTGCCTTCGTATTTCTTCCTTGCTTTCTTCTACGACTCCAATACGTATTTGACCATATCTACTCCTGAATTTGCTTCATGCAAAGGTAACCGCCTCCCTTGCTTTGGGCTTCAAGCTTTTGGGCCTTCCTCCACATAGGAAGTGAGCCCAAAAACAAAAAACCTAACAAAACTTCCCCTCATAGCTATGTGGAGGTAACTGCCAAATCGACGATCATGTAACAAGCTTCAAACTTCCATATTGGTAGTGGTTTAGTAAACATATCAGCACCATTCTCATCAGTATGATCTTTTTACCAATTCCAATAGTTTAGCATCCAAAACATCACGTATCCAACGATACCTCACATCTATAAGTTTGGACCTAGAACGAAAGGTTGAGTTCTTACCAAGATGAATTCCACTTTGACTGTCATAAAACAACAGGTACTTCTTCAGAGCAAAACCAAGATTCCGTAAGAATTTCTTCATCCATAGAAATTCCTTACATGCTTCGGTAATAGTAATGAACTCTGTCTCAGTTGTAGACAATTCTACACACTTCTGCAACTTAGATTGCCAAGCCACAGCTCCCCCCTGCAAACTTAATCAAGTAACCTGAAGTAGACTTTCTGAAATCCATATCTCCAGCCATATCTGGTCAGTATACCCCACAAGAGTAGGTTTATCACCTCCAAGGCCAAGCTTCCAGCTAGTAGTACCATATAGATACCTTAAAATCCATTTCACAACATTCCAATGCTCTCTACTTGGGTTTGACAGAAATCTATTGACTGTACCAACGACATGTGCTACATCTGGTCTTGTACATACCATTGTATATATCAAACTACCCACTACAGATGTATATGAAATCCTTTCCATATCTAACTTCTCAGCTTCATTGGAAGGACTCTATTTAACACTCGGTTTAAAATGTATAGCAATAGGAGTACTTACTGCTTTAACATTTTTCATTCGGAATCTCTGCAGCATCCTTTCAATGTAATGTTTTTGAGACAACCAAAGCTTCTTCTCCTTTCTATCACGCATGATTCTTATGTCAAGAATCTCCTTAGCAGGCCCCATGTCTTTCATGGCAAATGACTAGCCCAATTAGAATGTCTTTCATCTACTTAGCTTCTTTAACTTGTCAATCCTAGAAATATCTTTCCCAACAATAAGAATGTCATCAACATACTATAACAGGATAATGAAATTACCATTAGAAACCTTGTTCACAAAGACACAGTGATTAGAAGTAGTCTTCCTGTAGCCTTGCCCGTATATAACTGACTCAAACTTCTTATACCACTGCCTCGGAGCTTGCTTCAAGCCATATAAACTCTTTTTCAGCTTGCACACATAGTCTGCTTTGTCTTTAACCCGAAAGCCATCAGGTTGTTCCATGTAAATCTCTTCCTCCAAATCACCATGGAGAAATGCAATTTTCACATCCATTTGCTCTACCTCTAAATCAAGAGTAGCAGTCAAACTTAACACAGTTCTAATGGATGACATTCTCACTACTGGCGAGAAAATTTCATTGAAATCAACACCCTTTCTTTGACCGAAACCTTTCACCACCAATCTAGCTTTGTACCTTGGAGATGTAGAATCACTTTCATATTTCACCCTGTAAATCCACCTGTTTTTCAAAGCCTTTTTGTCCTTGGGCAACTTCATCAAATCAAAAGTGTGATTATCATGCAAAGATTTCATTTCATCTTCCATTGTATCCTGTCACTTTTGTTTTTCTTCACCATCCATGGCTTCTTCAAAACATTCAGGTTCTCTCCCATCAATCAAGGTCACATACTCATCAGAAGAATACCTTATAGAAGGTTGTTTCTTCCGAGTAGACCTCTTGAGTTGAATCGGAGATGGTTCTGGTGCTTCATCATGAATCTCATCCTGTGGCAGCTCAAGTTGCTCTTCAACATCGTTTATTGGAACATCAAACTCATCTCCAAGTTGTTGATCATTAACATAATCATGTTGCACATCATGTTGAACATTACCTTCAGCAGTGTTTGGATTGTGAACAGGCAACCGCACTGGACTAACATCAGTCATATCATTATTTTTCATAGGTGCAGTCTTCTCTAGCTTATCGATGTCATCAATGGTTTGATCTTCCATGAACACCACATCACGGCTTCTAACCACCTTCTTCTCAATAGGATCATATAGCCGGTAGCCAAGTTCATCCTAACCATAACCAAGACATATGCACTGCTTCGTCTTCATATCAAACTTGGATCTTTGGTCCTTTGGAACATGAACAAAGGCCTTACAGACACCCGGAAGTGATCATAGGAGATATTCTTGCCATACCAAATCTTTTCTGGCACCTCACTGTTCAAAGAAACCGTAGGACTAAGATTAATAACATGTACCGTCATGTACAATGTCTCACCCCAGTAATGTTTAGGCAATTTTAATCTGAAAGCATACATCTAACTCTCTCAATCAATGTTCGATTCATCCTCTCTGCTAAACCATTCAGATGAGGAGTCTTTGGAGGAGTCTTTTCATGTCTGATACCCTGCTGCTTGCAATAAACATCAAAGGATCCAATATACTCACCGTCATTATCAGTACGAATGCATTTCAACTTCTTGCCTGATTATCTTTCAACCAAAGCCTGAAATTGTATAAACTTCTCAAGTACTTGATCCTTTGTCTTCAGAGCATACATCCAAATTTTTCTAGAACAATCATCAATAAAAGTAACAAAGTAAAGTGTACCACCAAGAGATTCTATCTTCAATGGTCATAAAGGTCAGAATGCACCAATTCTAACAACTCTGGCTTTCTTGAGGGAGGATGCTTCTTAAAGGATACTCTGCTTCGCTTACCTGTCATGCAGTGAGAACACTTCTTTAACTCTGCACCTTTTAATCCTAAAAGCACATCCTTTTTGGTTAGACAATTCAACCCTTTTTCACTGATATGACTAAGCCTTTGGTGCCACAAACTTGATGCGTCCATATCCACAGCATTCACAATATATCTAGCAACCAAAGCTTTTGTACAATACAGTTTAGACATTTTCTCCCCTTTAGCCACAACCAAGTTACCTTTAGAGAGCTTCCACTTTCCAGAACCAAAATGGTTATCGTAACCACTGTTATCAAGCATCTGAACAGAGATCAAATTGAAGCAAACATCTGGGGCATGTTTAACTCCTCTGAGTAGTAGCTTCATTCCCATGTTGGTTTGTAGACACACATCACAAACACCGATCACCTTAGACGCACCATCATTAAACATCTTCAAAGCTCCAAAGTCACCCGATGAGTAAGATGTGAAGAATTCCTTCGTAGGTGTAGTATGTAGTGTAGCACCACTGTCTATTATCCTTGTACTTTCATTTGATACAAGATTAACTGAATCATAATCATGAAGAATGACAAGATCATCATTACCGATAGCAGTAGTCACAAGATCATCTTGACCATTTCCTTTCTGCTTACCTTTCTTGTCTCTGTTCTTCTTTTTCAGTAAGAAATAATTCTTCTTAATGTGTCTCATTCTGTGACAATGATGACACTTTATATTCTTGTATCGACTTTTGGACTTACTCCTGCTATTTTCTCTGCTACCTTTCGAATCCCTTTTATGAGTTCTTCCTTTATTTTCAGTAACAAGCACCTCGGACTGAGATGAAAAACCATATGCTTTCCTTCTCATCTCTTCATTAAGAGTAGCACTTTTTGTCATCTGCAAAGAAACAATACCATTGGGAGCAGAATTTGTAAGAGACCCAAAATATCACCCAAGACTCAGGTAGAGTATTCAGCAACCACAATCCCAATACTTCAACATCAAATGTGATGCCCATTCCTGACATTTGATCCAGGAGCGCTTGAAATTCATTCAAGTGATCTAAAATAGAAGTCCCCTCCTTGTATCTCAAGTTTATTAGAGAGTTCAGCAAATACAATTTATTGTTCCCTGACTTGGAGGCATACAAGGACTCAATTTTCTTCCATAGACTTCTTGCATTACTCTCATTAGCAATGTGGTTATAAACATTGTCATCGACCCACTGCCGAATAAAACCAAAAACCTGCTGATTTGGGAATTCTCATTCCTCATCAGGCTTAGAATTCGGCTTCTGAGCAGCAAACACAGGAAGATACATATTTTTCACAAATAGCAAGTCCTTTATTTTTCCATTCCACATATGATAATTAGTGGCATTTAAAGATACCATCCTATTTGTATTTGCTTCCATTGTTCAAGCAAGTCAAATAACCCAAACTACCTTTTCAGCTCTGATACCAATTGTTGGAATATGAGGCAGCAAACTCAATCCCCCACTTGCAAAGACCTGGTAGGAGTAACTCTACAAATATATGACAGAAAAATAATGACACGAACACCAAGATTTTTAACGTGAAAAACCCCTCAAAATTAAGGGTAAAAATCACGGGTTCTTAAGACCAATAAATCACCTCCACTATGGTCAAATCAGAGTACAAAAGGTGCACAATCAAGTGCATATAAACATGCAAACAGCCAGCCAAAATAGAAAGGTAACAAGGCTTATAAATAGAAAGATAAAAAGATACACAACCTCAAAAACTGAGGCATTGTCGAGGCAATAACTCACATCTTAGACCTCGTCTTGCCGATCAAACTGTTCAGAATGAAAAACTGGATGTCCAGAACAAGCTGACAAAATTTCAACCCGATCTAACGATGAACGAATCCGCAAACACGATTTTACGATCGTAATTTTGTGTGTAGAAGAAGAGAAATTGCCTTCGTATTTCTTCCTTGCTTTCTTCTACGGCTGCAATATGTATTTGACCATATATACTCCTGAATTTGCTTCATGCAGAGGTAACCGCCTCCCTTGCTTTGGGCTTCAAGCTTTTGGGCCTTTCTCCACATAGAAAGTGAGCCCAGAAACAAAAAACCCAACAAAACGTGCATTAGACTGAGTGTGTACTGTGCTTCCATAGAAGAAGTATATAAATCACATTGACTATGCATCACTATATTCAAGGGAGAGCCCAGGAGGAAATCACGTCCATACGAGGCTTGAATTGAATACATATCTGACTTGGGCCCAACGGTTAATTCAAAAGCTTTACCTAACTCTTTCTTGAATCTGATAGGTTATTGATAGTTCACATATATATTCTACTCTTTCTCTTTCTTCACGGTTCATATAGTTAAACCTACTCGCATGTATCCTCAAATCTCTCCCTTATGTGTGAGTCCATCAACATGACCCAACTCCCCTTTGAGCCTGAATCCATTGACCACACCCACTACTTGGATTTGTCTACTTGCGCACCTGATCAACCCATTTTTTCAAAAACGACAACGCTACTGTTCAGCCCAACGAATTATTGATGAGCATAAGGGAGGAAATCATGTCCAAACCGAACATGAATAGAATTCACATGTGAATGGGCTCAACTGTTAACCCAAAAAAGTTTAAAAAGTTTAAACCGATAGATTATTGATAGTTTATTTTATATTCTACTCTTTTTTTTTTCACAATTCATATGGACAAATCTACTCACATATATCGTCAATATCTTTTATTCTCATTGAATTATCAGAAGCATATTGCCACATTTAACATGTGCCAACGTTGTGTTGTCATCTTTTCTTTTTTATTGTGGATCTCTTTGAATTGTGTCTAAGGTTCGACATTGCTGAACTTCAGATAACGATCATCCTATTTTGTTTTGGCATATTGTGGTAATTATCTGTCATCTGTTCTCTACAGAATTGCGATTTCTGGTGTCTTGTTATGCCTGAATCTGGATAGCATTGAGGCTTTGTTGGTGGTAGAACCAAACAGCTACTTCTAGTGATTAAAAAAATCGTAGAACCAAAAATCGTTGATACAAGAGTCCATCCGCAGTCAGAAAATACAAACAAGGCACTCGGTTGAAAACATCAGCATACTTGTCAATCTGAATTTGGAGAACTCCCTGAGGCGAGCGCAATAACATCTAGATGCATATCACCTATCTCATGTTTGTCATGCTAATAGATACAAATTTCTTGTTTGGTGCAGCTCTGTCGCTCAACTAATCATATTGAAACGCAGTTAGAGCTACCAACGGAACCCAAGTCATGCTGAGGATTCTACTGCTCAGACAGCGTCCAGCGTCTCCATGGCGATGAGGGTGCTCATTGCCAGCACCAGCTGTACGTGAAGGATTATCTGTAGTTGATGGCGTCCTGGATTCTCCTGACTCACCGCCACCACCAGTGCGTGGTGATTCGGTACCTCTTGTACCACCTCTACTTCGACTGCCATGGGCCATCCTGGATTCTGCTATGAAGGCATTGACGACCTCCTGTTTATCAGGAATGATTGCTTGTGTCATTCTTTTGGAATCAATCTCCTGGAATATGACTGCAAGTAAACATTTGGTTTTGATTATCTAAAATGCAGGAAACAGTTTGATGTGAACATTTTTTGTTGTCGCCAATCATCTTATCTATGTCAATTAACTGCAGAGCATTAGGTCTGGAGTTGTCTCTACACCTTTGACCAACTCCTAAATCAATGCTGTCAGTGAAGAATCTTTGTTTATAATTGTGACTGAAGTCTCACCAAATGCACAAAACCTTGTATAACACCATCTTTTAAACCATTTCATTTCAAGCCGTTAAGCAATCTACCAAAGCTCTAGGGTTTCAGTTACGCCAGGCAATAATAGAGGTAGGATGTACACAATCATTATCATCAAACCATACAACATCTGTCGAAAATCAATGAATATGAGAGTAGTATTTTTCATCTCATTTGATGATTTCAAGTACTTATAATCAAATCATATACTGTATTTGATATTTTATCAAAGAAAAAAAATTTACTATATTTGATATCTATGAAGAGTCACTGTCGCTGCACTTAATGAGATTATGTGGGTACGTTTTTTTTTTTTTTTTTCGTTTCTATGAAGAGCCAATGTATGCTAACATAACTAAAGACATGTTAAAGATGGTAAGAGATAAAAGAGAAATTTAAAAGAGCTCTAAAACAGACAAGGATTGAGACACTTTAGCCAGCACTTGAGACAACGGAGGAATTCCTCTGTTCCATATTACTTGCAATAAATGCTACACAGATCATAAAATTGATCGTGTTACGATTGATCCATGTGACAATCAAATAATATTTCTTAATTGTAAATTAATAGTGATACATCAAAGATGGTTTAAGTTACATATTATAACATTAGACCAAAATAATTTTCATGCCGTATCATTTAACTTAATAATAAAATTAACAAATAAAATACATAAAAATAATATAATTACTGTACATGTTATAAATAATACATGGCGGAGGGAGTATAATAACTAGGCATAATAACCTGAGAGCTATTCACGATCATCCTTTTTAAAGGCTGCAATCACGCCTCGTTGTTTCATTCCGAACCAAACAGTACTACAGCACATATTGGAAGGTGAAGATTAGATTATTTGCATATACACTTCTCATTGATGTTCAACATCAAAAAATAGTACTCCAATAGAATATGACTCGTCATGTAACTCGACCTCTTAATGGTTTGGCATTGTTGTTAAAACTAAAGAAATCAAAATCAATAATAGAAACAAAAACCAATAATGAAAATCAAAATCATTTTTTCAAATTAAATGATTTTTTGTAAAAGGAATCTTAAATATTGTGCTTTGACGAAATAGGAAACAACACAAAATCATTTTTTTCTGATTTTTTATTTTCATCTTCTGTTTCATCCATTTAAGAAATAAAAAACAAAAAACAAAAATGATACCAAATATATTTTTTTCATCTAATAAAAAAAAACGAAAACGATACCAAGCAGATCCCAAGTTTTTACTTTTTGAGGACATGAATCACGACAACAATAGTCGTACAATTCGTACATCTCCAATCCAACCTTCATCATCTTACATTATCACCAAAACATAATGAAGGGTAAAAATATATCTTTTTCGTCCCATTTAAATTATAATCTTATATACCAACTATAGTATCTAATATGTATTTTGATTTTTTATTGTTGTTTATCATAACATACAACAAAATTGTCATCGGTTCAGGATTGAAGAACCCAATTTAAACTATAATGTTTTATGATATTTTATGTAAAATGACATATGATCGTCCCGTGAACTATTTGTTAGTAGGTAAATACAGAAATCGAAAACAAAAAAGAAAACAGAATACAATATGAACAAACAAACCAGAATAGTGTAGAGTCGAGGCAAGGGTATTCCTCTATCCTTAAAACTTTATCGCCCCCACACTGATGCTTTTAGAGTATCGGCGATCGTATCCCAAGATACAACGACTCTTTCTCTTCGACATAGCACTACGACGTAGAGAAATGACATATCGATTCTGTGCCTTAAACTTTCTCGACTAGACGAAGCAATAACGCTACGAAACCAATGTTTAATGTATTCTGAAAATGCAGAGAAAGAGGGAAGGAAGAAGAACAACGGAGAGGGGAAAAAAATTCGATGTTCTAGAGAGCACTCCCTAGCGCTGCTTTTATAGACAAAATAGAGGAGGGACAACGTGACACGTGTCGCGCACAGATTGGAAGACAGTGTAATCGAACCGAGCCAAGCCTGACAGTTGAATCCAACGTTTAGATTTATCCAACACAATAGTAAAAAAATATAAAATAAATTTTTAATAAAAGGATTATTTTATTAGTAGACTTGCACGATCGAAGGAATCGAACCAGGCGGGCCGACGCGTGCGTTCTCGTGTTTAAGCCATATCTACGCTCTCCATTTTTATAGGCAAAATAAAGGGGGGATAACATGACTTCTGTTGCACACAGATTGGATGATAGTGCAATCGCTGTTGATAGGACAACTGAATCCAAAGTAGATATAAAATAAAATTTGAATAAAAAGTTTTATAAGAAGACCCCGCACACGATCAACCGAATCAAACTGACGCGCGTGTGTGTTTGAATCTCATGTAGGCTCTCCTTCTCACACAAAATTGGATATCCCATACCTATTTTCAAGTATACCATATATATGATTTACTATTTCATATAAAAATTTCAATATGGGTAAGTTACACAACATGAGCACTTTTCTCTTCACATATCCGAAATCGGTTTTGAGAAATTCAACGTATTACGATCGTCTATTTGAAAAATAGTTTCTTCCAATAAGTCCAAATTCGTCCCAATCCGATGATTGGAACTAGGTCAAAATCATGATCAAACAAACCCATTTCCAATAATATTCTTAACACAATAAAATTTGTTGTTCACGTGTTGCAATTTGGAAGAAAAAGGAGGCATTACAACATATGAACAGATCAAGAGGCATTGCGTTTACCAGAATCCGTAGAACTTTGGATCGAGGACGAGGAACGCGAAGATCCATCGCAAAGCAAGCCGAAACTGGACAATAGAATGACAAACAATCGAACTCGAACTCCGCTCAGCACCAACGTATGATTCCAATTGATTCCCATCGCACTTTTCTCTTAACTCACCTCTCCATTTCCTGATCAGCTCTCGCTTCGCTTCGACATCGCAATCAGGATGAAGATATGATCAAGCAGAGGGTCTCACAGGTTCCATGTCATGTGCCCCGTGATTCTATCTATCTAACTTTCATTGATTGGCAATTGATGAGTGGACAGAGAGGGAATTGGCGAGGTTTTGATCTCGTTTTTATAGCCTTTTTATAAGAGGGAGATGCTAGAAAGCTTGTTCCGTAATCATATTCTTCTGTGTCTATAGATGGTGTGTGGGACGCCAACGGACAGCGAACCGTGATCGATGGATGATGGATTTTAGTGGTTTTAGAGCACTTACGTTAATGTAAAATAGAGATGGTATAAAAAGATAAAAAAATAGAATGCAGTTCTTTCTGATATAAATAAAAAACATACAAAGAAAATATGTTAATAATACAAAAATTTGATATAACTATTGTATTATTATAATATTATTTTATTTTTATAGATCAATTTATAATATCATTATGTGTAATAAAAAGAAAAAAAAGATTCTAATGTAAATGCTAATATATATGTTGCCATGGGTTTTGTTTCTAGATTGTATTTTTAATCTTGTTTTTTTAAAAAGGATTTGTATTCCTGTTTGTATTATTTATTTACTTATTTATTTATTTATTTATTATTTCTTCTTCTTCATGAGATCGTTGCCTTTTATTTTTCATCGAAAAACCAAAATTCAAAATAACACTAACTAGGGTGAAGAGAACATGTGATTGAATGATAATAATATTCCCCTTCGTTCTCATCTAATTGAAACGTTTTGACCCGACATTCAAAACATATGTGTGTGTTAAATTTAGTAGATAATGATGTTTTTGTCCTTGTGAGAGTGTGTGAGAGAGAAGTGGGAAAGAAAAAAAAGGATATAATATAAAATAGGGATGATTTGGTAGTTTTACAAGAATTTTTTTTCAAATGAGGAAATGTTTCATTTAATTTGGAAAGGATCAAATGGAAAAAAAATATTTTGATTAATTTAGGATGGAACGAATATTGTGTTGGGAAAAAAACAAATTTGTGTCCAACACTTATATATCTAGTTAAAATCTAATAACTAAAATTTAAATAAAAATAAATAAATGATTGAAATTATAATGCAAATAACTTAATCTCAATATTTCATTGATTTTATTTTAATCATAATTATTGAATTTTAATTAGGTACATATATGTTATGACGCAAATCTTCCAAACTCATTATCTTGACACAAATTACAATTCATTTTTTGGAAGGATAGTGCTAAATTCAAAGCAAAATTGACTAATTTCAGATCAATATTTTATGTAGAATACATTTAAAAAAATATTTTGAATAAGAAATTTAACTTTTTCGAAATGTTATTCTCTTTATCCCATAATTCTTACAATACTTACTGTTTTGGATCAACCTATAATTCTTAGAACACTACTTTATTTTCTTATTTGAAAATAAATTTATATTAAAATAACAACAATATCACACTATACTCCACTACCTTATTCCTCATTTTCTTTCATCCTATTACATCAAATCCACCACCATCATAAAAAAATTATAATATAATAATTAAAATATATCAAATTCAATATACATATAAAAACATCAATCGGATCAAATTGTTACAAGATATATGAGAAGGGGGAGTATTAAAAAAGACATTCCAAATGACAAAACAATACTACTCCTTTCTTCCCCCAATAGATGCACCATGACACGCAGTCGATGCAAAATTTGACACGCGTATTATGAAAATCAAACGTAATTTCTTATATATTTATTGTGAAACATCAATGGTTGTGTAAATTACGTATTTCAACCTAAAACTTATTGTGGAACGATCAGACGTGATGATTTGAATTTATGCGTACTATAGTTGTGCAATATATATATATATATATATGTTGCATCGATTGTGAGACAAAAAAAGTACTAATTTTGTCTCATATTTTTTGGGATGTCTACGTATTTTTCACTATTCTATACGCACCGATATAAAATATGATTTTCATATCAAATAACGTCTTATTATCTCGCGATATGTATTTGATTAAAACACGTACATTAAATAATCACTGATATTCCACGATAAATTTATAAAAGATTATATTTACTCGATATATTATACGGATCAGATTTTATCTTAATAATAACAAAAGTAAAAATCATTTAACAAAAATTTGGGACAAAAAGAATGCAAAGCTAATGGGGTGAAACTCTTTTGTGGGCTATGATCATCATTATCATTATCATGTCGTGTAGTAAAGAACTAGTCTATGCGTACATGCAATAATACACAAGATAAAAACTTAAAAAAAAAACATATTGGTTATATGATAGATGAAAGATATGATAATTTTTTAAATGATATAATAATGATAAAATATTATTATCTCCTTGTTTATTTTTATTATTTGTTAAAATTGATATTTAATATTAATAATAGATTTGATAGATATTTAAATTAAATTTTTATCTCTTGAAATTCAATCAAATTATATCGACTAACTAATGGATTTTATTGAATTAATATTTATTTTTAATTTGACTAATGATCGTATTTTATTTTTAATTTATTGTATTTATTTGGAATCATTTGATTAAAAAGTAGAAAATCAAAATCAAAAAATCTCAGTTTAAGATAAAACGTTTTCCATTTATTCAGTATAGAATATAAATATCCTTTTGTGGGGGTACACACAGACTCTACGCGGCGTAATCTGGTGCTATCATGTCTTACAACCGCAACGTTTATCAACGAATACAGTTTTGGGACACTGGAATTGGGAAAGGGACTATATATATCTTGCGCACCTAGGAACCGAATCCATTGACATGTACTCCAGTCAAAAGTGGATTATTTAACATCTTTCAAAAGGTGAAGGTTTATATTTTCCCCGTACCCCAAAAATTATAACATATATTTATTTTTTAATATTATATACATATAAATATAAATCTTATTTTCATATCACATCATGTCCGATCGTCCCGCAACATTTATTATGTTAAAATACTTAACTTATATAACCATTAATATTTCACGATAAATTTATAAAAAAAAATTGGATTTAATCGTCGTTACACGTGTGTCCAACTTTGCATAGACACGCATGTCAAATCAATCTGTTGTCAAATCAATATTGTACTCCCTCCGTTCCATAATAAATGCATCACTTTGATATGACACGTGTGTCGATGCAAAGTTTGACACGTATATAATGACGATAATATATATATTTTTTTTATAAATTTATTGTGAAATATTAATGATTGTGTAATTTATGTATTGCAATCTAACACATGTTGCGAGACGATCAGACATAATTTGATAGAAAAACAAATTTGTATTCATACGTATAAAATAATACAAAATACATATATATTACATCTATTGTGAAACAAAGAGAATATATAGTATCATTTGAAATGAAAATTACTATATATACACGAATAAATTTTTGGTGTACAAGGTTCCTATTATACTAAGCAAAACCGAAGCTACGGTATTCAAAGGTTCAATTTTAGTCCCACATCCCATATTTCTCGTAATAGTTTGGCTTTTCTACATATCCATACAAACCTTAACTATGTTGCAGGATGATCAATCATTATTTTTTATATAATTATCGTGAAACATTAATGATATTTTAAGTTTTGTACTTCAATCCTGGATCAGTGATGTAATTTTTTTACGTAATTAAACGAATAACAAAACTTCTCAAAATACGTGTTAAATAATATAAAATGTGAAATGTCGTAAGAATTGTGGGGCGGATAAAGTAGAATACATGGTTCACAATATATTGTGCACGTTTTAAGTTACAGTATTAAAAACAAAAGCAAAGTAGTGTAGCAACTAACTGGATGTTGTAGCACACGTAATGCAACCCTTCTGTACTATGAAAAATACAACAATTTAACTATGCACATATATTGAGATAAATTTTGACTCGTTTTGTGAGAATGATCAAATGATTTTTTTTTATAAATTTTCATGAATTATTAATGATATTTTTTATTATGTAGTATAACCTAGAGTAAAAGAAATTTATTTTTATGTCGTTTAATGATTAAAAAAATCGTCAAAATACGTGTTGAATAGTACTAAAAGTCAAAATGTTATAATTTTCATTGGACTAAGGGAGGATAACATTGGACCCTAAACAAATTTCATTATTCTACTCTCTAATACAAATTTTTTTCAATCACCTATTCATATGAAAAAAAAAAACAATCCAAATATTTTCGTCATGAACTTGTCTTGTTGAAAATTCGTTAATTAGGACGTATACCTTAACTATATTTTTCAGGTCCTTACTTTAACTATGTTTTTAATATACCACTAAAAGCTAGCTTATTGACAAGAAAAGTTAGTTTAATAAAATCAATTCTTCCTTTTAATCATTAGATTAAAGATTTGACACTTTTTAAGACCATATGACTACCATCATTTTGCTAATATGTACTATCTACGTCCCACAGTTTTACAACATGTATGTAATTTGTACTATTTTGTACGCAAGTCTGGTTGTTGTTTGCATGTTTGGATGTCACCAATTATTTTGTATGATTGTTTGTTATGTGATCAAGAACGAAAGCAATCAAGAAAGAGTGGACATAGTATTTATACTGGTTCGTCTCTTGCCCAAAACTATGGAACAAAAAGATTTACATTCAGTACCCAATGGGAATTTTGAGAACTTTTCACTATGATCTCCTTCATTAGTAGACATTGTTCTCCCTCTCTTTCATCAATCTTTCATATCAATGTCTGAGAAACCCTGTATCACCAACACCCTAGTAACAATGTCAACACCAATTATAACTTGTATCAATCCCCTACACGTCACCCTAAGTACACCATGTTCTGCCCCAGATTAAGCCTTAGCACCTCTAGTTCCTATCCTCCCTTATAGAACTCTTGTATGCTTAGCTTCAATCCCCTTTAGAAACACCTTCTACTTTTCTGGTCCTTAGTCTCCTGGATTGCACTTCTTGCAAGTTGCCAACCTTGTCTTCAACAAGGCCCGTCTTCCTCTGGTTCGGTCACCTTCAACCAAGGAAATTGTCTTGATAAACTTTCTAGTCAATAAATAGTAACAGGTTTTGTTTGTTGTTGTGTGTTAACTCCAAAACACCAAAAGATCATCGTCTTAGGGTTATGGATGTCTTTGGAGTTGGATTGAACTTTTATGGATGGCAAGTTGGCTCTTTGTGTTTCGATGGCAATATGGTGGTAAGGTTGTGTAGGCAATCGGTGTCTTTGCTTTCTTGTGATTACCTCCCTTTTATTGAACTCCAGGAATTAGTAAGTTTGGATCTTCATTTGTTTGGACAACAATCTGATCTTCTTTCCATGCTTAGGCCTTCAAGACCTTCCAAATTTACAAAATAATCCAAATTCGATTTGTAGCAAAATATTCAAATTTTTCTCAATATATTATTAATCTATATATAAGATATTCAGAATAATTAATGAGGACTTAACAAATTTAGCATAATAACCAAAACAAAAGTTTTCCATATTTATGACATATATATATATATGGAAACCGGGGACGGCCTAGGCCTTGGTCACACCTATCTCAGTTTTGTTACCAATAGGAAAGACTCGGGTCTTCATATGTTTTTCTAACAGCCTATAATTAAGATCAATTTGTTCAATCAATGTCATCATCAAAACATATGAACTTCACAATATTTCCCCTTTTTGATGATGACAACCAATTGATGGCCTAGGCATCAAAAGGCTTGTTAGAAAAACCTAGGCATGTACAGAAAGTAATCAACATAATATCCAATAAAGATAATCAGGGTTAAAACACTCAAGGGTAAGGCAAGCCATAAACACAATCAAAGATACCTCAACCAATGGCCATCACACTTCTTCTTTCCCCTTTGGCATCCTCAAAAAGGGAAAAATAGCTTGTTTTTCAATCAAATACCCCTGTAAACCATCTCCACATCTCAATGTACCTATAAAAAGATCTCACCATCCCTACCCTCAAGGATAGAAATCATTTTAGATCCAAAAACACTAGTAAGAGGTTTCATGTCTCATTCCTCAAGCATGAATAAGCAAAGAAAGTAATAACATTAAATATTAAAGATCATATAGCAAATTCAAGTCTTGGGCATAATTCAAAGATAGGATAGTTCAAAGATAGGCTAGATCAAAGAAAATAAGGCATAGTTTTTGGGTTAGCTTTGGGAGGTGGAGGGAAGGGAGATATCCTGTATCTTTTTCAATTAAAGCTTGACAATGTTGAGCTCCTTGCTCAGTTCAACCATGTTCTTCTCCTCTTTCTTCAACTGAGTATTTGCAGCCAATAACATGGAATGCAACGTTAAGATCTTGTTCATATTCTCCAAGAATTTGAGACATCTTGGAGGTTCTTGTGGCTGTGAATTAGGATTTGGTACTGAATTCCTGGGTCTTGCTGTAACTTTTGTTTTCTTCTGAGAAGAATGCTGATTATCCTTCCAAACAGTGGTACTTTGGCCCTTACTGCTCTTGCAATTTGATACATGAGTAAACTTGCCGAGTTCACTCTTGTCTTGGTGAGAATTGCACACATAATCTCTTGTTGTTCAGTGGTGATTTGGTCTGTGCTAAATTCTCTTGAAAGAATTGCTTTCTTTACAATATCTGCAAGAAGCTTGTGTTCTTTTGACAGGAATTTCTTCATTGTCCGAATCCCTTTGTTCCATTTATCTTCACTCGGCATTGCTTGTCTTCCAAGCTGTATAACCTCCTTTGGAATGAAATCAGATCCTTCGTTTTCCAAATTGAAGCAGTGCGCAAAACCATCAGCAGTGATTTGAATAGTTATACCTCTTGTAGTAGAGGTGTAGGTGACTTGTTGTAGATTTGCTGCAATTTGCCCCTTGTTGACAAAGTCCAGAACTTCATCTTCATATATCGGGCTGGTTTGTTTACATAGGGATTTCAGTCCGGCCTCTTCAATTAGGTCGATTATGTCTCTCACTTCTTCTTGCTCATCATGAATCGAATTGAAGTCAAACACAGCTCCTGTTTGAATTTCAATCCTTTTCGAAGGACTCCTCTGTGATTCAGGGGATTTCGGGTTTCTCTTGATGAACTTGAGGGAGTGTTGGCCATGTTTTTGAAGGAGTTTCAAAGATTGAATTGAGATTGAAAGAAGTTAGGGTTTCGTGCAGTAGAGTGCTTAAGAGAGAGAAAATGAGATTTGGGCGTTTGAGAGAGAGAGAGAAAGTGATTAGTGAAAAGTGTTCTTCTGATTAAAGAGAGTGGTTTTTATACTCATTTGAAATATATGACCGTTGTCAGTGTCGTTTCTAGCCGTTTCGCACTAATAGTCATTTATTGACCGTTATGCGTTAGTTTAGGAAAGTAGTTATTTAACGTTCTTAAACTAGTTGAGTTTCCTAAAATAGATGCAGTAGAGCACACTTGACTCTAGTCTGTATTCGTCTGTATTGATTTAGCAGTAGTGCAGTAGAGCATGGTTTCTCGTATGCAACAATTTTTAAATACTAGTCTGTTATCTACACTGCAGTAGATATACCTAATTCTCAACGAAATTGAATGAACTTTTTTTCATCAAGGGGTTTTTTAAAGTTGTCTGTAATTTGTTTTTCTGTTGGAATATATTCCAATTTGATATGACCCTTTTGCACATGATCCCTGATGAAATGATATCTGACATCGATGTGCTTGGTCCTTGAGTGAAAGACTGGATTTTCTGAAATAGCCATTGCAGACATGTTGTCACAAAATATTGAGGTTTCACACAATACTATACCATAGTCTGCAAGTTGTGATCTCATCCATAGAATTTATGCAGTACAGCTTCCAGCGGCAATGTATTCAGCTTCTGCAGTAGAGGTAGATACTGTGGTTTGCTTCTTGCTGAACCATGATATTAATCTTGCTCCAATGAATTGACATGATCCACTTGTGCTTTTCCTGTCAACTATACATCTTGCAAAATCTACATCTGAATACCCTATAAGTGTAAAATCTGATTCACTGGGATACCAAATACCAAAATTTGGAGTTCCTTTGAGATATCTTAAGATTCTTTTTACTGCAGTGTAGTGAGATTCCTTAGGATCTGATTGATATCTTGCACATATGCAGACTACATATTGAATGTCTGGTCTACTTGTAGTAAGGTATAATAATAAACCTATTATTCCTCTTTACATGGTTTGATTGATTTTCTTTCCTGGTTTATCTTTCTCTATTTTTATGGAAGTACTCATTGGAGTTTTCATATGACTAGCATTATCTAATACATACTTTTTAATTGTATTTTTCAAGTATTTGGATTGATTTACGAAAATTCCCTCTTTTAGTTATTGTACTTGCAGTCCTATAAAGTATTTAAGTTCTCCCATCAAACTCATCTGAAATTTGGATTTCAGTAGTTCTGTAAATCTTTTACAAAGCTTATCATTAGTGCACCCAAAAATAATATCATCAACATAGATTTGTACTAGTAGTATGTGATCCTTATGCTTTTTAAAAAATAGGGTGGTATCAACTTTACCTCTTTCAAATTTATTTTCACATAGGAATGTCGAGAGAGTTTCATACCATGCCCTAGGTGCTTGTTTTAATCCATACAGTGCCTTGTCTAGTCTATATACATGTTCTGGATATTCATAGTCTTCAAATCCAGGAGGTTGTTCAACATAGACTTCCTCTTGAAGTTTTCCATTGATGAATGCACTTTTCACATCCATTTGATAGACTTTAAATCCTTGGTATGCTGCATAGACAAGGAACATTCTTATAGCTTCTAATTTTGCTACTGGTGGAAAGGTTTCATCAAAATCAATTCCTTCTTCTTGTGAGTATCCCTTAGCCACTAGCCTAACTTTGTTCTTGATGACTATTCCATTTTCATCAGATTTGTTTCTAAACACCCATTTGCATCTTACAACTGGATAGTTTTTAGGTCTTGGTGTGAGGTACCATACCTCATTTCTTTCGAACTCATTCAGTTCTTCTTGCATTGCATCTACCCAGTTTGGATCATTTAGTGCTTCAATTATTACCTTGGGTTCTATTTCTGATATAAAACAGCTAGACAGACATTCTATATTTGTTGCTCTTCTGGTCTACATAGATGCATTTTTATCTCATATAATGTTATCTTGTGTGTGTGCTTTAATCCATCTTTCTTTGTCTTGTTCATTTGATTCTAATTGTTCTTGAGGTTGTTCTTCTACCTCTACTGCAGTGTCAATATATGCAGACGATTCTTCCTCATTTGCAGCTTTAGTGATCTCTTCTGCTGCCTGTTCATTGCATACACATTCCTTATCAAATACATTTGCATTTCTCAAGAATATTTGTTTTTCATCAAATGATACGTGTACTGATTCTTCAACAGTTTGTGTTCTTTTATTATATATTCTAAATGCTTTGCTGTTTGTTGAGTATCCTAAGAAGGTTGCCTCATCTACCTTTGTATCAAATCTCTCGGTGCATCTTCACACTCAACGAACACATATCTCTAACTTCAGAAGATTCAAGGAGCAACAGTCTGCAGCACTTCGCAAACTCAAAGACACCATGCAGACGACACAGAAAAATATTGATGAGCACAGCCGAATCAATGACATCAAGTTTGGCCTTCTCGAGACCAAGCTCCAAGTAGTCCAGGAACACATTCATTCTGAGCTCAATGGGGTCAGGATGGCTCTTGAGAACCTAACCTCTGCACTAAGTGCTAACAAAAAGGGGGAGACACCTGCTGAAATGCAGAAGAGACAAGATGAACAACAACCTTCTATTCAGGGGGAGAAGGAGAAATCCTCACAAGCAAAGAGGAAAAGTTCAGAAGAACAAGGGAAAGATCCAAAGCGCCAAAGACAACAGGACGAAGAAGAACGTAGAAGACGTGACAAGGAAGATAGTGAAGAAAGGCGCTAACGCAGACGAGGAAAGGAGCATCAAAGATAATTCTTGTGATTATTTTTTTTTCTTTTTTTTCTCTTCTAATGTTACCTTGTCATTTAGCAAAATTGTATTAATAAAGAGTAAGATTGTTGTATTGCATAGGAGTTTTTTTGTTAGCATCAATTTAGGGGGAGATTGATAGGAATGTGCAATCCCTCCATTTGTATAGAAATTGATGTAACAAACTCAAATGTATTAATTGTAATATAGTTAGATTGTTTAGGCTAGAAGTCAAGTAGAAAGTTGCAGTTGAGGTCAGATGCAGTAGTACAGACGGTTGTAGATGCAGAGGGCTGATGCAGACCACCTGCTGCAGACTTCTATAAGGACTCTAGATGAACATCTAATATATCTACAAGCAACAGAAGAATTGAAGGCTTCACAAGGAGGACTAAGCTTGCAGATGAAGACCAAGATGGCAAGGCATAAAGCTGAATCAGACTGTGTAGACAAGGTGTTGCAGCAGACTGAATTGCAGTAGAGATAATTGTCAGCATGAGGTCGAAGGTTTGAAGTCAGTCAAGTGAAGATTCAAATTAAAGTAGCAACGGCATAAAAACTGGGGATAATGGAATGCCAGCATTGAAAACGAAATGGTGACAAACACTAGTGGGAAAGTGACTCTCCAGGAACAGTGGGTTGTCTACAAGAAAGGTTCGTTCCTTCAGTCATATAAAAGGGAATCGTTGAAGCTCATTGAAATGTGTGTGAATTGTGTAAGAAAAAGGCAAGTGTGAAAAGTAATACACATTCAAAGGCATACTCAAGCAAGCTGAATCAAGAAGATACAGAAAAGAGAAGTATCACTAGTCTGCAGAAGAACAACTCTTGCAGTAGAGCTCAAGACTCAAAGCTGTGCAAAGATCTAGGTTCTTCTACCTTCATACAAGTTAGAAAACTTGTGAAAGGAAGTTTTCTTGTACGCTGAAAAACAAGAAGATAGTGATATTTCCCTCTTAGGCTGACTACACTGGTCACTAAGGGAAGACTGGACTAAGCTCTCGATTATCATTTGATATCGAGTGTCTGAACCAGTATAAACTCTGTGTTAATTTACTGCTTTCATTATATTGCTTTTAGAACTGCTCCTGATAAATCATCACACCTGAAATAGAGATAAAGACTCAAAAGAGTCATAAATCTCAAGTGCAGACGAGATAGTCTCATCTGCAGACTGCCTGAGTAGTCTGCATACTGCACTAGTCT
>LIEC01011910.1:46254-71424 GCA_001925005.1 Drosera capensis
CTAGGTTGAAACTCGAACCTTACACAAGTTCATTCAATTTCGTAGAGAATTGGGTATACTTGATTCTTGATTTAAATCAATAAGTTTGGCCAAGAATGCCTGACTGCTCTACTGCAGTATAGATTGCAGACCAGCATTTTCTTTCAAAAATTGTTGCAGACGAGAAACTTTGCTCTACTGAACTACTGCTTAATCAATACAGACGAGTGCAGACTAGAGTCAAGTTTCTCTACTGTATCTATTTTAGGAAACTAAATTGTTTTAAAAACGTCAAATCACTATTTTCCTAAACTAACGCATAACGGTCAATAAATGACTATTACTGCGCAACGGCTTGAAAAGGCACTCACAACGGTCATATTTTCCAAATGAGTATAAAAATCACTCTCTTTAAACAGAAGAACACTTTTCGCTAATAACTTTCTCTCTCTCTCTCTAAAACGACCAAATCTCATTTTCTCTCTCTTAAGCACTGTACTGCACGAAACCCTAACTTCTCTCAATCTCAATTCAATCTTTGAAACTCCTTCAAAAACATGGCCAACACTCCGTCAAGTACATCAAAGAGAAACCCGAAATCCTCTGAATCACAGAGGAGTCCTTCGAAAAGGATTGAAATTCAAACAGGAGTTGTGTTTGACTTCGATTCGATTCATGATGAACAAGAAGAAGTAAGAGACATAATCGACCTAATTGAAGAGGCCGGACTGAAATCCCTATGTGAATAAACAAGCCCGATATATGAAGATGAAGTTATGGACTTTGTCAACAAGGGGCAAATTGCTGCATATCTACAACAAGTCACCTACACCTCTACTGCAAAAGGTGTAACTATCCAAATCACTGCTGATGAATTTGTGCACTGCTTCGACTTGCCAAACGAAGGATCTGATATGATTCCAAAGGAGATTGTACAGCTTGGAAGACAAGCAATGCTAAGTGAAGACAAATGGAACGAAGGGATTCAGACAATGAAGAAATTCCTTTCAAAAGAACACAAGCTTCTTGCAGATATCGTCTAGAAAACAATTCTTTCAAGGGAATTCAGCACAGACCAAATCACCTCGGAACAGTAAGAGATCATGTGTACAATTCTCACAAAGACAAGAGTAAACTGGGCAAGTTTACTCATGTATCAGGTAGCAAGAGTAGTAAGGGCCAAAGTGCCACTGTTTGGATGAATAATCAGCATTCTTCTCAAGAGAAAACTAAAGCTCTCTGAGAAAGAAGGAAGACCGTGGAATCAATTGAAGAAAATTGATGTCAAGAAGATTGGAAAAGCTCCACCAGAAATCACAAAGAAGCCTGCAGACGAACCACAGAAACCTGTGGAACTGTAGAAGAGAAGGAAGGCCAAGAAAAAAACCACTGGTGAAGTACAGACGAGCTCAGTGCAAACCTGTTCTATATAGAAACCAGTCAAGAAGATTCCAGTCAAATTGAAGATGAAGAAGCCGATAGTACCAAAGAAGAAGTTCAGAGTAGAATCCTCTGATGAAGAAACAGAAACTGATCGTTCTGTAGATGAGTCAAACGCTTTAGTGGAAGTGGAAATCCAGTCTGCAATTATGCAAACTAAGAAAATCACTGAGCAGTCTGCACTAGTAAGGACTGGATAGATGACTAAGTCATCTTCCTCAAAACTACCACCAAAAGCACCAGAAATTGCTGTACTTCATGATGCAAACGTGTCAATTCAACTACTAAAGACTGGAGTAGATGAAGATCTTCAAAATCTGATCCTGGAGGCATAGGTCAGTTTTCAAGAAATAATAGATGGGCCTCGAGCTGAATTCAGATAGCGGCTGGTTGAGGAAGGCTACACAGAGCAGGAGATAAGGGATATTGAGGCCAAGATGTCCACACTGTAGCCATCACATACCTCTACTGCACCATCTCTGTCAATTCCACCCCTAGCAGCAAAGCCCTCGATAACAACAGCTGTTGTTCCATTCACAGAAAGTAGAATGGTAACCACACAAATTGCAGATGTCCAACCAACTTCTACAACTGCTGCTTGAACAACAACAACCACAACAGCTCAAGAAAAAATCATCTTCTAAGAAGATTATTGAGTCAGTAATGAAGACTATCAAAGAAGTTGAGGCTCACCTATTACAGCAGAAGACCATAGAAACTCAACTCCTTACAGAAAGGACTCAAGGAAAGATGCAGAAGAAGATCCAAACCGAAACATTAATTCAGAAGTTTGCAACACAACACAAACTGCGTGTAAAACGACCAAGAACAACTTCAACACAAGGTCTGCAAGGACTACGGGCATCAGCACCACCAGTAACAACAGTGGTATCACCAACATCACAAGCACCTACCTCAGCAGGAGTCACAAGGAGAATCACAAGGTCTTCAAGACCAAAACTGATCCCCCAAGGATCCAAAACCTTATACACAATCAATCCAGACCAATCACAGACCTTGATTGGTGATATAACTGGTATGACTGAGGGGAAGATTCACCAACTGGTCAAACTCTAACAGAAAGAAGTCAGCATTGCCACAAGACCCAAAGAAGCTCATTTCCTAATAAATGGAACCCTTGAGTTCAAGGACTCAACCCTGAAGACCAAGAGGCTCAGGCATTGTCTCCTTAGGCATGTTGAGTTTGTCAACACTCCACAGATTCAAGCCGAACTCAAGCGTATCTCGTAGAAGCATATCAAGGCTGCTACTGATGAGGTACATGAATACCTCTCTCACCTTGATTTGGGTGAACAACAACCAGAGGGATATGATGGAAATGATGATGACGGAGATGATCATCCCCAACCAGATTCTCATGATGATGAAGATGCAATCATCAATCAAGTTGTTGTTGAAGGAGTACAATTGCAATCAATAGCAGCTAAACAATCTGACTCCAAGAAAATTGCAGACGAGCAATTACAAGCTGCAGACGAGCACTTGCAAACTGCAGTCGAGCAAATCAACTCTGCAGACGAGCACATAGCAATTGCAATCAAGCAACTAAAACCTGCAGATAAATCCATTGAGTACCAAGCAGCTGAACCTTCTACTATAAAAGACATTGAAGCCCTCTCCACTGATGAAGCTGTTGATGAAACACCATTAATCATTGCTCTTCTAGCTAGTGCTAGGATGGCATGAAATGGAATTTTAAAAAAAGACGAGTTCAATAATAGTTAGAAATTTGGGATTGCCTATAAATACAAAGGTAATGCCTAAGATTTCCAAACCTTTGAATTATTGAATCTTCTTTGCTTTGAAAAAACAAGTGCAGTAAGGTTTCAATTAAATTGATAGTTGAAGATCTGAGCTAGCTATTGAAGGCAGTGTTGGATAGCACTAGTGTTACACAGACAATTCTAAAAGGTTGTTCTGAGTCCTGTTGAGGAGAAAGAAATATCTTGTAATCTATTTTTATCGTCATTTACTCGTTGTAAAGTGACAGGTTGATTGTGGACATAAAACAATCATACGTAGTGTTATCCTCTTGATTTATCACTATGATAATCAAGAAAAGACTAGAGTAAAGAATATAGTCATATTTTAACTATATACTCTGATCAGTATAAAAATCTGTGTTTCTACTTTGTTGTTTTCATTATATTTAACCATATTGCTAATCAATTTCAACCAATAGTAAGTTAAAAGGAACTAACGTTACTGCAGTAAGATTCTGCATTATTACAGTAAGTTAAAGAACAACTCTATTGTCCAACTAACCTTTGTTAGTTTCACAGCAAGCTATCCCCCCATCTTCTATTCTCACAACAAGCTATCTTGGGACTTTCAACGTTGTCCGTGATTAGGCAATCCACTATGAAGGCACCATGCGAGTCAGAGATGTGGGAAGCCAATACCCTTTTCAACCGGTTAGTAAGTAATTTTAAAATGAGCTTATAAATCACATTACAATGACGAATCGGTCTAAATTGATTATCGATTTTGGCCCTTTTGTCTTAGGTATTAAGCATAGAAAGGTATGACTAAGGGAAGCAAGATCTAGATCACTTTTCAGTGCATCAAGAACAATCATCATCACCAACGACATCCTAGTGGTACTTGAAGAATTATGCATTTAGACCATCGGGACCAAGGGCCTTCTTGCCTGACATTTGGTGCAATGCCATTATCATCTTGTCTTTTGTGAAGGTTTCATCTAGGTATGAGCACTGCTCCACTGAGAGTCTGGAGCACCACCCCGTTGAGTCCAGACTCGAATTGTCGCTCTCTTGAGAGGGAAAGAGGCTCATAAAGAACCTGTGAACTACCCCTTTGATGCTTCTTGAATCTGACACCAGGTGACCTTTCTCGTTCTCAATGGTGTGGATTCTATACTGTGCTCTATGCATGGATGCTTGGTTGTGGAAGAAGGTGATATTATGGTACCCTTCTTGGAGCCAGCTGAGTCTCGCTCGCTGCACCCAATAAGATTCCTCCTTCTCGAGGAGCTCGTCGAGATCTGTAGTGGCTTCCTGTACAAGGTTCATGTCCCCATCTTCCATCACCCATCTATGGAGAGCCTTGATCTATTGCTGTTTTACTTTGACTCTCCAACGGAAGTTGACATGCTTTCATTTACTCCATCTCTCTGAGTCATCAGTTGTAGCTTTCAACTTCTCCGTGATTGATACCGATGTATTGTCTTGAGCTTGACACCCCATGCTCGCTTGACAATTTCCTTGCATTCAGCGTCTCTTTCCCACAAGATCTCATATCTGACAGTTCCTTGGGGTTTATGCAAATGATCACTTGGTGGTGCACACCAATCGACAAAAACAGGAAGGTGATCTGAGGCTGTCGTGACCAGGTAAGTGACTATTGCTTTTGGGAATACTTGCTTCCATGTTATAGATGGTAGAGCCTGCTCAAGTCTCTTCCTTTCCTAGCGGTTGCCTCGTATCTTGTAATATCAAGTATATTTGGGCCCTTGCTATCCTAGGTCCAGGAGCTAGCATTGGTGCAGGGCTTCATGGAACAATTCCTTAAGCCTGGGTGTGCATGGCGCGCCTCCAAGGTTCTCTGAGTTGAATAAAATTTCATTATAGGTCTGATTTTTGTTCTAGGTCCATTAGAGCCCTTCAAGATCTCGCTCTTAATTCCATCTTTGACTCCCCATAAAAACCCGTGAACCGCCATCTTAGCCATGTAGAACATTCCACGCAAGCCTCAATGTAATATTTTGAGAGTTTTTTGATTGAAATACTGACATCATCGTCCCATAACAACATTAATCCGCCACTTTGACCATCCACCTCAAAGCATACACCATTTCTGAAATCATTGTTATTCTTGATACTTTCAAACTCCCTAACATGTAACTTGGTTTTTTTTATGATAACCAAGTGGGGTTTTGTTGTCCTAAGGGCATCCTTAAAAGCTCAAAACTGTCCAGGGGCTCCCAAGCCCCTGACAGTTCCACACAAGCATCATTTATTGGTGGCAACGTCCCTAACACACAGGGAATGCCGTCGAGATTAAATCCTTCATTTCAAAGCTTTGTAACGCCTCACTCACAGAGTTTTCATTTACTTTGCATCTTTTGGTTACAGTCAGCCCACCTTCATCATAGTTTTTTGAACACATACGGTGTGGCTCATAGTTGGGTCACATTCTATTAGTACATGTCTTCTGTTGTGCTTGATCCGTAGAGAGAATATGCCCTTAGTGACTAAGTACTCCAACTTGCCACCTTTGTTTGATCCATTATGCCTCTCCTACAACGGTCTTACATCTAAGCCAATCCTTTCTATGCCCGGTCCAATTCATGCCTTGAAAGGTGGTCCTTTTTCCTCCATTCCAACTGGAATATTTTCTTTCCCGTTTGTGACGTCCTGACTTGCTAGGTTGGTCTCCGAACGTATTATCCTCGAAATCATAACCTCATTATTAATTTTCTTTTCCATAAAGATTACCTCCCCATCTTCTTGACTTTCTTTTCTTCCACAGACAGTTGGATTGCCATCCTCGCTCACTGATTTCCTTTCGAAAGAGATCCCCTTTTTGCTTGCATCGGAGAAATTTGCGGGATCACATTTGGAAATATATTTTGAAAATAGTTTTCCCCCAAGATCTACCTTCATTGCTTCTGATTTCTGATCATCGAAAACCGACATACTCTCATTTCCGACCGTGCTTTGAGACAGTCCTTTGATTACTTCACTTCTTATTTTTCAGCTTTGGTGGACTTTCACAAAGCTACCAAAACCCTGTTTGAACGGTGTAGCACGTAGCCAGGTTCCTTAAACTAGTTCTTCCTGATACCCTTCAGACTGGCATCCCGACCAAAGAGGTTTTGCTGAACAATTGGCCACTCGATGCCCAATTACACTGCACGTAAAACAAAAATTAGGTACTTTCATAGAGGAATGATATCCACCTTGGATCGAGCCCTCGAATCTAAAACATCATTCCTCGTAGCAATGGATTTCGTAAGGCATGCTCCACCTTCATTCTAAGCTTCGAACCGTTGGCGCTCATCTTCTCGCCTACAACCTCTTATCACAGGCTAGCTAAATTTAGTGTTGGACCCAAAACAAAGCCCAATCCAAAGTGACCCAAAGTTAAGCCCGTGACGAGTTTTGATGAGGCCCATCCAAGGAGGCCCAAGTTCTAGAAAATTCTCCAAGTTTGCGGAAGATTCTGGAGAAATCTGGAGAATTTCGAAGAACTCCATCACCTTGTACATATGTAGAGACATTGTAGAACACTCTAGAGAATTCTTGTAATGGTAGAATCTAGAAGTAGGATCTAGATCCTTCCATGCATGTGTATAAAAGGAGATGTTTGGCTCATTTGCCAAAGCATCTCCACGATCCTCCACGAGATATAATCTCACAAACCTGATAGCAATACAACGTGTTTTCTTCTCAAATCTTATTCCGAATTCCCATTTCTCTTTACAAGTTCTCACTTAGCCATTTTGGCGTTGGAGAAGGTTGAGCTTAAGCGAAGGTTGAGAGTATTTAAGTGTCATACGGGTCTTGAGTTTCTAATCCCGTGACACTCTGCTATCCTATTGTGTAGACAATCAAGTGGTAGATTTTCACATTAGACACAAATAGTTATCTTGTCGAAGGCGTACCCCGACATATGCATGGCAGCAACATATTGTGTCAAAACAAGGAGATTGTTGCCATAGTGCCATGGCACACTCCTCATGATCTTTTCCTTGTCTTGCTCATATTAGAAGGGAAATATGAAGAGGTTTGATCCTACTGCATTTCATTCCACTGCCCTTTTCACCACCCAGGACTTAACGACTGAGGAGCGTAGGACTTCAATAGATATTTCTCGACGGATCAGCTCCGTCCCCACCAATTAAGATCCATCCACCTTACGATTGCCGGTTATGTCGCATACCACTACTTCCACTCCAATCTTCTGATCAGAATCAGTCAAGCGAAGCTTCCTTCCCATATCTTCGATGCAATCCTCTAACTCAGACTTGAATCATGTTTCTGACTCCACGACCAGAGAATGTACCATTATGACACAAGTTCCTCGGCAGCGATTGGAAGACCCTCGCCAAGGGACACGACACAGTCTCCCTAGAGAGAAAACCTAGGGAGCGGACTAAAGTGTTTTGATATTTTCATTATAAATTTTTTTCATTTTTAAAATTTTTTTGGTTAGATAAATAAGATTTATATATATATAATTATTTTGGATGGAGAGACATATCTCTCTAGGATGGAGTTGGATCCTCTGTAATTATAAATACAACAGTATAGAATAGTAGTTTTCTGTAATTAAAAAATTTTTAAAAACAAAATTAAAATCCTATTAAGAAAATATCAACTCTAAATTTTTTTTTATAAAAATAATTTACAAAAATTATATTCATAAGAAATCCAATAAAATCCAATAGATATTTCTCGACGGATCAGCTCTGTCCCCACCAATTGAGATCCATCCACCTTAGGATTGTCGGTTATGTCGCACACCACTACTTCCACTCCAATCTCTTATCAGAATCAGTTAAGCGAAGCTTCCTTCCCATATCTTCGATGCAATCCTCTAACCCAGACTTGAATCATGTTTCTGACTCCACGACCAGAGAATGTACCATTGTGACACAAGTTCCTCGGCAGCGATTGGAAGACCCTCGCCAAGGGACATGACACAGTCTCCCTAGAGAGAAAACCTAGGGAGCGGACTAAAGTGTTTTGATATTTTCATTATAAATTTTTTTCATTTTTTAAATTTTTTTGGGTAAACAAATAAGATTTATACATATATATATTTATTTTGGATGGAGAGACATATCTCTAGGATGGAGTTGGATCCTCTTTAATTATAATTACAACAGCATAGAATAGTAGTTTTCTGTAATTAAAAAATTTTAAAAAACAAAATTAAAATCATATTAAGAAAATATCAACTCTAAATTTTTTTTTATAAAAATAATTTTATAAAAATTATATTCATAAGAAATCCAATAAAAAAACAAAAACAATCCCCAAATCACCAAAACAATATATGAATCGTTGGATTTTCCATCAATGCACTAGATGAAGAACTACACATGCGCAATTTGAGGACAAACTGCAGAGGATCTCAATCCCACTAGGATAGTTCGTTTGGTTTTTCTCGAAGATGAAATACCGCTTCAGGAGGGGCTACCCTTTTGCAGCCCTCAGCCAGACCCAGTCTAAAAACCAGAAGAAAAAGAAACTTGCGATGCACATCTCGACGGTAACCAATCATCATGACGATTAGCGAGTTCAGTTGTAGAACAAATATGCAATTGCACAAACTCGAAGGATGTGTTTGTTTTGAGATCTATACATTTAAAGTCAGTTAATAATCCCGATATTATTAATCAAGATATTACCAATTAATCAAGTCAAATGTCCACATATGTCAACAGTGAGAATAAACTGGAATATTTCTTATATAAATAAATAAATCCAACTAGTGGACACAAATTATCTCATCCGCTCCCCACAAATTAGTCTCCTTTAGGGATTAAATAAGTTAGGTGAAATAAAATATTTCCTCCGTTCGACGAAAATTATAACACGTATATATTTTATATAATATGTATTTTTTTATATAAATAAATAAATCCAACTAGTGGACAGACATTATCTCATCCGCTCCCCACAAATTAGTCTCCTTTAGGGATTAAATAAGTTAGGTGAAATAACATATTTCTACTGTTCGACGAAAATTATAACACGTATATATTTTACATTATTATATACATATGAATATAAATCTCGTTTTGCAATATGCATTAAGTTGATATATATAATTTACACAACAATTGAAGACTTATGATAAATACACAAAAAATTACGTTTGATTTATATTAAACTTTATATCGACACTCGTACTAAATCAATCTGTTTTGATTTTCGTGAGACGGAGGAAGTATCACTTTCCCATCAACTCTAAAAATCACAAACAAACATATGATAAGCGCTGGGAATCACTAATCCCATCCTACCTTTTTAATTCCAAAACAAACCCACCCAACCGTCTCAAAGCACAAGTTTGTTTCATGAACTAGGAAAACTTTGGTTTCTGAACTAGAAACTTTTACAATAGAGAAATTCGGGAAATACAGGCATACCAAACCACCGAAGCTGTAGCTGATCTAACACATCTTCCCATCACGTATTACATGGCCAAATAATTCATCACAACTCTCACATGAAGGGGAGAGGCGAATTTAAGGTTAACAGACAATGAAGAACAACGAAAATTGCTGTTGCAAGACTGAAGTTCAGTCTAACAGATGCTTGTATATCAGTCAGAATCATGCCTCGTCTTCTCCTTATCCTTCTTCCTGTGTTTCCTTCTGTCATCCGATTCATGAGCACGCTGCCTCTCATTCTTTTCATGCTTGTCATGCTTCTTCTCCTCGTGCCTTCTGTCTTCATGTCGCCTTCTCTTCTTCCGACCACTCTCATCATCTTCTGATCCTTCTTTTGTCTTTCTTGCAGGTGTAGGCGCCAAAACATCTTTTGATGTGTCAGCTATGTTTTCCATCCCCGGGGGAGACAGCGCAGAACTAGACTCTTTCCGACTGCGAGGAGCCCTGAAATGGCATGACATAGTCTAAATTAATTCCAAGCAGCTGAGAACAAAGTCCAAAATTAAGATGAACACTCATTATTCACAGTTCGCATGATTGTTGTTGAGTACAACAGCTTAAAATGGTGCTTCGGATTAAAAAAATAAACGGTGCTTCGGATTAAAAAATAAAGAGAGAATGGGCCTCCAGCAAAGTCATTAACCCAGGAGCGGACAAAATCGGTCAACCCAGAACCCCGCCACCCAGCCAAGAAAGGACCCTGTTTAACCCTTTTATCCCGCCTTCAAAAATTTAAAAAACATTCATGCTGGCGACCCACACTAGTTCACCACAGGGTCACCTCAAAAAAAAAAAAAAAAAAACACTTATCCTTTTAAGTTCTATTGCTTGTCAAGAAAATATGGCCAAGTGGTTCACCACTACACACAAGAAAACTGCATGCGATGTGAGCACACCAAACTACTTTAGTGATGCCCCAAGGTATGATTGGTATTAGAGGAGATATCTTGAGACTACTCAGCAGTAGAAGCAAAGTACAAATCACTTGCAAGTTTTATATACGAAGAATTTTTCTCAGATGTCCGAAATAAGTTTGACTTCAAATAAGCAGACAAAAAGATTCCATCACAGGCCGCCAGAGATGAACTGACTCAGATCAGAGCAAAATTGTTCTCCAATCATAAGCTCATTAATTCACAAGTTAGATTGACATTGCTTTTATATATCGATTTTATGTCCATTGAATGCTTGATGAGTATAGAAACACTCACACGTTTTATTTATGTTAAAGCTTTTGTTTGTTGTGTTTGAGTCTTTTATTTTCTGTTTTTAGTTTAGTTTATGTTTTGGAGCTTGGATACCGCAGTTTGTGTGTTTTTATTGTAAATTTGATTGAGAGAAACGACATTTGGTGATTCGTGCAAAAGTATGAAAAAGACTTGAAGATGATCGAGATGAAGTGCGATGATTTGGTGATCCTTGAAGAAGATTTTGATGATTTCTAGTGATGCTCATGCCCATTAGATGATGACATTGATGTCTGGAGCTGTTTTGGAGCTAAACCGATGCTTTGAGGCTATTTTGAGCAAAAAATGATCCATAAAAATTAAAAGACGCATTGATTATGATTTGAGACCATTTCGAAGGTGAAAACGATGTCATTTGAAGTGTTTTTATGATGACATGAGGGCTACCATTGATTAAGACGAAGTTCGGAGCCAAAAAATATTATTTTCGGCCATTTCAAGGTTTGTCACGCCCGTGACAATGCTTACACTGAGTTTTTGAAGACCAGGATGGTCACGCCAGTGATGAATGTGGTCACGCCCGTGACAGATGTTATTTTATAAGATTTTCACTAGATTTTCTCCTTTTTTATTAGGGTTATTAGTTTATCTATAAATACCACGTTTTGTATTCGTTCTAGGGGAGATTCTCGATCGTCTTTGATGGTGGGACTCTTTAGATAATCACTTTTTCATCTTTCATCTTTTCTTTCGCCACTTGGAGATTAGATCAAGGTGTTTAAGCTTTTAGACCACTTCGGATTTGAATTATAACCATTGAAGATTGTCTATTTATAGCAAATATCACGTTCTCTCTATTCTCTTTTAGTTTGAGGATTCCCTTAGCTTCAACAATAACGTAATCAACGTGCAAGACATACTACAGATCATTTATACTAAATATAAGTCGAAGGAACCAAACCTTATAAAGTCACCTATCCTCTCAATTCATCCCTCACATCATTCCTTTTCTGTGCCCTTCACATCCTCGCAGATATTCCCAAGGTGTAGCAAGGCAAAATGTTTTTGAGACTCATTATCATTACAAACATACCAGTGATTCATTATAGTCACATAAGTACATTTAATACCACGTAACAACACTTTATTTCAATCTAATACATGTTACGGGATGATCAAACATGATTTGATATGAAAACGAGACTTATATTCATGCATATATAATAATGAAAAATACGTATATGTTGTAATTAAATTGGGACGAATGGAGTATAACCTTCTCATCAAAAGATTTAACACATCATAAAAATTTAAAAATTATACTGAACTATTTTTTCATCAAATTTTATATACTTATATTCAATTCAAAAATAAACTTATTTATTTTTATTAAGCAACTATATATCCTTTAAAGTTTTATGAAGTGAGAAAATTTAAGAAAATACTCATTATTGATGATATGACAAGGATAACTACACCTATCTTTGACGCCAAATATAAAACCAACTTCAACTTATTTTTATTTTAGCATCAGATTTGATTCATGGTTAGAGTTTTATTTTTACAATTTTGTTCCAAATTATAGATACAACACCACATATAACTCATGGTTGGACTTATTCTTATATGCTCCACAGGATACAACTGCTCAAGAAAAACCCGCATATCGACTTGCATTCTCCAAAATGTAAGAATTCATCTATGGATTCAACTGGAACAGTAAAAGTGACATCTATAGAATCAAAGTGCTCCAGTTCAAAACTTGACATACCTAGAAAATCCAAGACCTTGAACTTGTGCAGCTTCAGCATGACCAGCTCCCAAATCTTCGGCAGTAGAGCCACGCTTTACAAGCTCCGAGAATTCATGCTCATCAAGTCGGTTTCCTTGAGGAAGACTAGCACGTTTTGGAGCTAAGCCGAGCGCTTCCCTCATCAATTGTTCCTCTTCTTCTTTGACCTTTTGTATCTCTGCCTTTAGAGCATCCTGGTCCATTCCACCGGAATATTTGTCTTTGGAATACCAGAACAAGTCTTTGCCTGACCAGGGTGAAAAACAATATCATTAACACATCCTTGATATGATTCATCTTTGCAAGTACTTTAAGTAGAAAGATTAATAGACATAGTTCCCAAACATATGCCACTGATGGAAACCAATGCAGATGCAACCCTTTCCTTTGAAATCAAGCAGTAAATATAGCAATGTAAATCGACTTGAACAGATCCAACCGAGGCATTCTAACATATTATTACATCAACCCTTTGCGGAGCACATTCTGATTGGAAACCTGTAGTGAATAACTGCAATTACCACTATTCCAATATTCTTCACAGTAGAGGTTAACATAAAGAATGATAGATCTCCCACATGGCCAAGAGTCTGAAGTCCAATTACAATTATCCACCATAGAAATATTTAAGACAGCAGCTATGCATTCATCAATCTAAACTATAATGAATTAAAGGACCATGCCAGTATCCGTAATGCATACTCTCTCATCCCAATAATATCGTGACACGATACGGGGAGGAAGTTTGTGAAAGTAAATTTCAATTTGTGTGGTGAGACCATCCGAATTATGATTTATGCAAAATTTTCTCAGTACTATGTAAATTGTCAAGTTACATACTATCATTGCATGTCAAGAACAGTACTCCCTCAGTTCATAATATAGATAACCGATTGACTTGACACACGAAATTATGTATGAGTTGAATTTTCATGGAATTTGATGAAGAAAGAATATTTTTTTAGTGATAGTAGAGTTTATTCAACGGTTACGACGGAAGATAATAAGATGTACTGTAACAAATGATTGTTTTGAATTTTTTTTATGTAAAAAGATTACTAAATATGATATGCTATATATATTTTGGGACGGTCAAAATAAACAAGTGTTGTTTATATTATGGGATAGAGAGAGTAATAATTAGTAAATTTAATAAATTTCAAAAATAAACTAAAATAATCAGCATACCAAGAATAAAAAAAGGCATACCACATTCAATGAGGTTACATAATCATTTAAAGGTAAGTCATGTTCAGCAATCAACGAGTCATTCTTTGTAAGTTGAGAGTTCAGAGGTAATATTGATTGAGTCACTTCTTTCCATAAGAGCTATCTCATAACTATCTATATCTAGGTACCTCATAAATTTTTCAGGGCTTACTCATCTAAAAGGAAGAGAAGGAAAGAAAGCAAAACAAAGAAAGAAAAAAGAAATCAGATATGAGCTGCATTAGAAAGCAATGACCAATCCAATGTAATACTATTGGTCAATTATTAGAAAACAAGAAGTGAGCGGAAACATACCCTTCTGCCACCGCCCAACTGGGGCCTTGACACTGTGGCCAAGGTAATTTTCACGATGTTTGTCGACCTTGACATCATCCCACTTGAACTCTGCATAGAATAAACTGAAGTTAACAATAAACCCAAGACATTCTTTTGCTATCAAAAAAAAGGCACCCGTTCTGTTACATCTGCTCACTGATAATCAAATAAAGAAATCACAAGTTTATGAGATTGTTCGACTTAATTGACCACATAATGAATCACAACATCTCCGAATACGTATTTTTTTAAAATTTATATACCAGTAGAATGAGCAGCAATGATTCTTCAAACTTTTAATAAACTCAACTACTGACTTGATGTTACTCAACTACTGACTTGATAGCCATTAAGACACAAATGATGATACCAAAGAAACATGTGTGATGCTATATGAAGATAATGCTATATTTATATTCTCCGGATGGTGGATTGCACTCCAGGATTTGAAATAGTCACCTAACAACATCTAGATTTCTTGTAGTTCCATTGTGCGTTACTAACAAAAGGGCAGACATCTAACTCACACTCGTTACCAACCGTCAATAACAAGTTAGGTTAACCTTCATATATCTAGATTCTCAGCTCTGAACGAGCAATCAAGACATGCTTGACCCAATCTTGAAGAAGCATTGATAAAGCATCTTACTTGAAATTCAATATTCGATCTCGGCAAAGATGATCTTATCCACATAATATGCTCATATTGTTGTGTACTAGACATATGTCCTGATGATACAAATCCTATTATTCTTTATGATGAAAACAAAGCATTCATTCTAGAATGACTCTAGGTTCTTATGGAAGAGCAACAGGTTTGATACGAAAAAAAAAACATAAAAGAATCGGTCGATCAACCAATTCACGTGTGAACCACCTAATATGACTAATTATCCATTATTCTACCCGTTCCCCGAGCTAAAATACGTTTAATCGGCTGATTAATCGGCCCCTTAAACCAAGTTTAACACACACCACAGGTCGATCCTATACCGTGTTAAGCCTAACAGTCAATCAATGCTGCAACTCACATACAGATCAATCCAGCGAAGATAGGGGATGAAATGGAGAAAAGAACCCTAAAAAGGGATGTTGAGAGAGAGCTTACGATCTCGACCGCCACGAACGCCGCCT
The DNA here is from genome assembly GCA_001925005.1 of Drosera capensis. Taxonomy (NCBI): domain Eukaryota; kingdom Viridiplantae; phylum Streptophyta; class Magnoliopsida; order Caryophyllales; family Droseraceae; genus Drosera; species Drosera capensis. The sequence goes on from LIEC01011910.1 coordinate 61,499, forward strand.
CTAGATGGATGATACATGGAGCCGTCGGCGGAGAAGACTCAGACGCCGCCAATGGTTGACTGCGGTCTGAGGCTGGGGGTTTGATCGATTTGTGTCGTCGTCGCTTCGATGTTTTGATATGCTTGGGTTATGTTGGCCAGCTTTGTTCTAGTAGCCCCGGCGTGCGATGGAAGGCTGGTTAAAGTGCAAAACTGGAGGCGGTCAAGCGGGGCCTTATTATTCATGGATAAGAGCAACCGATGATAGATGAACTCATATTACGGATTTACTTTATTGGTTCGGTTGCAATGAATCGTTTCATTTTTTAATCGGTATGATTTTTAGAATCTAAATATAAAACATAATAGATTAATAAATAACTTAAAAATCAAAATTAAAAACAATTATCAATTGATTTTGATTGTTACGAGTTCAAAATGATTTTCCATTATGTTTTAACACCGTTTATTTAGGTTTTGAATTGTTATAGATGATTTTTTGTACTTAAACTTACTTGATTTACACATAAATTTGTTAATCATTTTTTGTCCAACAAAATTGACATAGAACACATGCTTATCAAATTATGTTAAACTAATACTCCTAGCGTATCAAGGTCCTAATCGTAATAGGCAAGGGACCAAATAATGGGTCTCATTTAAAAAAACAAAAAACAAAACCTCGTAGTGTCCAAATTAAAAAGAAAAAAAAGATATATTTTTTTTACGATAAAAAAATGAAAATTTTAATCCCTCTTAGAGTCATTCTTTTGTGTTCTATCATCTATTATTTACTTAAAAATCAATTTTGAATAATATAATATAAACAATGTATATAAATATTAATATATAATTTAAAATCTTGGATAAAATTATCTATAAATTTTGAATTATTTCAAAGAGTCAACAACTTATATTTTAAACATAATATATGATTGGATCGGATTATATTGATTGCATAAGATGATCATTAAATTTAACATTTTAATTTTATGTAATACTATAATCTATTATGATATTTTATGTAATACTATAATTATGTTTAATTTTATGCAATACTATAATCTATTATGTAATACAATTATGTTTAATTTTATGTAATATATGATTGATCAAATCTTATGATTAGATTGATATAACTTAAACAGTTTTAACATGATATATAGATTGATATGATTAGATTCTTACTAAATTATAATAGTATAAGAGTTAATTTTAAATAGGTTTCTTTCAAAAACTATTGTATAAAATTTATACGATGTAATTATTTTTGTTTCATGACTTGTACATATGAAGTTAAGATTTTTTTATTTTTGATCAATTAGTTAGGTAAGATTTGATATTCATTTTTTAAATTTTAATTTTAATCGTTCAACTTGTAATAAAAAAAATTAGATATTAATTGTTAAATATTTTTTTAATTTAAATAAAACGAAATGACATGATATACCGTCATGTCATTTGCCATTCGGATGGTTTGCCATCGGAATTTCTTGTACAATTACATATATAATAGATTGATGCTTTTGTCGAGGGTTCCTTATTTGAAAGGCTTTTCAACCTTAAAGTTTTGACAATCTCTTAGAAGCGATATTACTCTCTATGTGCTCATATCTGTACAAAACATAATTGTATGCAAAGTAGATAAAGTGTATAATGTAAAATGACATTTAAGATATAATGCATTCGGTTCATTATTATCTCTTTGACTAAAGAAATAAAAACAATATCCAAACCGTTAAATAAGTGTATTAATCTATATAGGTTTTTGAATAATTTAATGAACTAAAGAACTTGTATACCTGAATAAGGATAATAAGTAAGCAGTTCTGATAATCAGTTCTATACAGTTGAGTTCTACGATGTATCTTTAGTTTATCGGTTTGGTTAGGTTAAAAACAAATTAATAGAATTCAATTTGCAAATCAAAATCGAACCTGTTAGGTCTAAGATTCAACCTAGAGAGGGAGGGGGAATAGGTTGTTTAAAAGATTATTCTAACTTTTGATACGGAATACTAGTTCTTTGCAGACCACTTTTCTATGCAGACCACTTAGGTAGTCTACACATAATGCTTAGTAGTCTGCAGCAGAGAGTTCAAACTCTTTGAGTTTATCTCTGTTTGGTTGTGATGATTTGTTTCTAACAGTTCTAAATATTAAGCAATAAAGGCAAGCAATAGATACAGTATTTATACTAGTTCAGACACTCGTTATTAAATGATAATCGAGAGTTTAGTCCAGTCTTCCCTTGGTGACTAGTGTAGTCAAGCCAAGAGGTGAGTATCACTATCTTCTTGTTTGAGCTTACAAGAAACTTCTTTTTACAAGGTATCTAACTTGTACAAAAAATGAAGGACTCAGATCCATTGCACAGATCCAAACTCTGGACTCTGCTGCAAGATGTGTTTCTTCTATACACTAATGAAATCCCTTTGATTGTGATCTTCACGAATTAGCTCTCTTGAGTAATCTTTGAATTTATGATTGCTTTGCATGCTTGTCTTTCAATCTTATTCAACAGCCTTACTTCAATGAGCCTCAACGGTTCCCTTTTATAGGTTCAGGGAACGAACCCAACAACCATGGTACTACTTCTGATATGACACCTTGCCACTCGTGTCCCTCACAATCTTATGATTAGATTGATATAACTTAAACAGTTTAAACAGTTTCTGATGCTAGCAGTTTACTTACTTCAGAATTTGTCATGTTGCTGTCTGTACCTAAATCTTCTTTTGAATGACTTCAGATCTTTGGCCCCACCTTAGCAACCATCCCTGCTGCACTCTAGTCTTCTGCAACTTCCAGTCTGCATCCAGTATTGTAAGATCTAGTCTGCACTATGTAACCCTAGTCTTCACCAAGTCCCTGCTGTAACTTCTAGTCTGCACTCAGATCTGATGCACATTATGCTTTGCTATGTTGGTCCTTGTTTACAAGCTCAATCCCAGATCCTGAAGCCTTTGATGGTCTTTTGTTGCCCATTAATGCCTTAGCTGCTTATCCAAAAATGTCTCTAACAGTCTGCATCTGGTGGCTTACACAATGTCCATCATTTGTAGCCGCATGCTTTTTAGCATCAGTCCTAGACTGCAACTATCTATTTGTTTTCTAGACGAAGCATACTAACTACATTATGACTAATACATCTCAGTTTTGTTCCATCAATTTCTATACAATTGGAGGGATTGAACAGTTCTATCAATCTCCCCCTAAATTGATGCTAACAAAACTCCTATGTAAAACAACAAGATTACAACTTTTCTCATGACTGGTTACATTGTTTTTGTAACAAAAATTAAAAGAAAGAGCAATAGAGATGTTTCTGCTTACCTTTGATGCTCCTTTCCTTTGCTGCGCTGATGCCTTCGTTCCTTTTCTGATTCTTTTCTACCCTTGTGAGATCTTTCTTCTGACTCTTCTCTTGTTTGCGTTCTTCATGAGACTGTTCCCATGATGCCTTCGTCTCTTTGCAGACCTTTCCTTTTATTGTTCAGAGGCATGTCTTCTCTTTGATGTAGAAGACTTCTCCCCCTATGTCTCAGCTGGGATCCCCTGCTACTCATTTGCAGTTCTTGGAGTCCTCTGCTGCTCAGTTGTAGACTGCTTCTCCCCCTTTTTGTTAGCATCAAGAGAGGAGGTGAAAGCTTCAAGGGCAGTACGCACAACCTTGAGTTCAGAGAATATGTTCTTCTGAACTACTTGCAGTTTGGTTTCAAGTAGTCCAAACTTGGTATCACTGATGCGAATGGTTTCAATGAGTTGTTGTTGAGTGGTCTGCAGAGTCTTGTTCAGCATTCGTAGATCAGTTGTATGTTGGCTTTTGAATTTGTTGAGGTTGGAAGAGCTCAATTTGTATTATTGAAGGTTAAGGGAATTGGCTCCTTGCATTTGGTCAATGACCCCTATTGTCAGTTTGTCAAGTAAAGTCCAAAGGTCTTCGAAGCCTTGGGTTCTGGTTTGTCTTTCATGTTCAAATTCTTCTGATATTGGCTGTAGTAACTCATGAAGTGCTCTTTGTTCCATTGGCGTATGTTGTAGATTTCTTGATCTACTCTTCCCAATCTGTATCCTGTAGTGTCCTCTGAGGAAGAGGAGTGCATCTTTTCTACAGGTGGTTTTTGTTGAATTGAAATGATTTGAATGTCATCATCAAATATACCCTTTAGTGTCTTGACTACAGATGGAGGATTTGTCTGAGTTTCTGATGCACTATTGCTTGGTATTCCTTGTGTAAGTCCCATAGAGGGTGGATCTACTTGTGTTTGCACCTTTCCAAACGAAGAAGGTGGTGTAAAAAACAGATTCGACAGACTTTATAAGGCTAGACGAGTTGGAGTTGATTGCTCTGCCTCAACTGCACCTTGTATGAAGTCGTCTGCATCCTTTATCGCAGCTGTAATATTGATTAGAGATACATCCCAATGTGCTGTGGATGTAACTGTTGTTAGATCTTCAACTGTGGACAGGTCTTCTGCTTGTTCTTCAACTTCAGGGAGTTCCTCAGTAGTTTGTTCTTCAGCTTCGACATAAGGAAGTTCTTATGTGGTTTGTTCAGCTGCTTGAACTTCAACTTCTTCTTCATGTCTCTCCTCTGCTGTTGGTTCCTTTGCTGGAGACTCATGATGTTTTTCATGTTCTTTGGTTTGTTCTTGGTGTTTTGCAATTTCTTCTACTGGAGGTTGTACTTCTTTATGCCTTTCATCAGGTAATTTAGCTTCTTGTTCTACTGCAGAAGACTTTGTTGCAGATGGTTCATCTGCATGTTCCTCTGCTGCAGGTTCATCAGTTTTGGATTCTACTTTAGGAGACTTTGCTGCGGTGGTCTCGACTGCTGTAGTCTGTCCCTGGACCCCTTCTTCAGCAACTTGATCGATGATGTCATTATCATCATCATCCTGAGTATTAGGATGCTGTTGATCACCATCATCACCTGATGACTGATGTTCTCCTACTTTAGATCTTACGAGATAATCGTATATCTCCTGAGTAGCCAATTGAACATACTTGGCTAAAATACGTTTTAGCTCGGCTTCTACTTTAGGAGTATACCCGAACTCAACGTGTTTGAGTTGTGCCTGCTTGTGTCTCCTTGTCTTCAAGGTGGAGTCCTTCATTTCAAGAGCTCCACTGAATAAAATGTATATTTCCTTTGGTCTTGTTGATATGCTTGCTTCCTTCTTCTGCAGTTCAATCAATTGATGTACTTCTCCTGGTGTCATTCCATCAATCTCTCCAGTAAGCATTTGTGACTTATCTGGATTGATTGTGTACAAGGTTCTTGGTCCTTGTGGGATCAGTTTTGGTCTAGTAGACCTTGTAGGTCTTGTAGGTCTTTTGATGGAAAGTTTGTGCTGCTTAAAAAACTCCTGGATCATCCCTTCTACTTTTGCCTTCTGCTGTATTTCTGCTTGTGGCGATTTGCCTAGAAGTTGATAGGTTGAAATAGTATGTTGTTGAACTCTTTCTTCTATAGCTTTAACCGTTTGCAGAACTACTTCAATGACCTTTTCTGGAGAAGGTCTTGTAGGTCTTACTTCAGTAGTTATAGTGGACCATTCCTCAGCTGTAGTCGATGGATGGAGTTCTGCAATTGTTGACAAATCCATTCCAATGTTAAAGATCGGAACGATTTCTGTTGTGGTTGCCTCTTCTGCAGTTGACCTAATTATAAGTGACCTTGTAGTAGAGGTGTGCTAAGGTAGTTCTGTCTGCTGTAATTCGATGAGATCTGCTTCTATTTTCCTTATCTCATCTCTTGAGAACTCTTTATCAGTAAGTTCCTTTCTTAGTTGAGCTTGAGGTCCTTCTCTAACCTCTTGGCAACTCCTTTGGGCTTCAAGAATTATATTTTGAAGTAAAACTAATTCAGGTGCCTTTGGTGATAGAGTCTTTGATGATGAGGGTGCAGCAATTGGCCTGGTCTGTACTAGGGCAGATTGTGTATCTCCCTCCATGTCAGTTGACTCTGTAACTGGAAGATGTGAGATTATCTCCTCGTCTGATGTCTGCATAATGAGTTTTCTCTTTGCTTCCCTGAACTTCTTCATCTTATTTGGTTGAGCCTTGCTGACTTGCAATCTTCTTGTCCTTGACACTGCTGTAGTGGTCTGCACTGCTGCTTTCGGTAGGTGGTCTGCAGACTTCCTTCTGGTCCACAACCTGCAGATGGTTGTGATTGTTCTGCAAGTTTGATCATAGGCTGCACAGCTGTAATCTTCTTTGTGAGTCCAATAGGCTGCTTGCCTATCTTATTGACATCTATTTGTTTGGCCACCGTCCATGGCCTCCCTTCCTTTTCAAAAAGCTTTAATTTCTATTTTGCTGATAATCCTTCCAAACAGTGGTTTCTTTGATTGCACAGGTTTTGCAAGCTGATATATGAGCAGTTTTGCCCAATTGACTTCATATCCTGTGAGAATAGCACACATGATTTCTTGCTGATCAGTGGTAATATGATCTTTGCTGAATTCTTTGGAGAGAATGACCTTGTGTTGTTTGGATAAGAACTTCTTCATGGTCCTTATTTCTTCATTCCACCTCTCTTCGGTTAAAATGGCATGTCTTTCTGTTGTCACTATTGTTGGTGGAATGATTCTTGACCGTTCGTTTGGTAAGTTGAAAAATTGTGCAAAGTCATCTGTCTTGATGTAGATTGCAACTTTCTTTGCAGTAGAGGTATAAGAAATCCGTTGCAGGTTATCTGTGACTTTCGCCTTTTCAATGAAATCAAGTACTTTATCGTCATAGATTCTGCTTGTACGTTTGTAGAAGTACTTGAGTCTGGCTTCTTGGATCAGATCGGAAACTTCCTTCACCTCATTAGATTCTTCTCGCAAAGCATTGAAATCAACATAACACCAGTTTGGAGTTCGACTTTGTTTGATGGGCTTGGTTTCTCATCCGATTTGGTGCTCTTTTTTGAGACGTTTGAAGGAGTATTGGCTATTTTCGAAGAGTGTTTGATGAAAGTCTTGAGTTTTTGTAAGAGAATTTGATAGAATTTAGAGTTAGGGTTTTTTAGTTCTTTTTGCAGTAGAGGGCTTTGAGATTAGAGAGAGAATGAAAGCGTTTTAGAGAGAGAGAAAGAGAGTATATGAGAGTGTAAAGTGATTTTCATTTAGAAAAATTTCTCCTTCTATAATATCTAGAAATATTACCGTTACTAGAAGTTTATAACCGTTATGCAGTATCAGTCAATTATTTTGATTGTTGCGTGATTTAAAAAAAAATTATTTTGTAAAGTTACTATTCTTTCCAAAAATAAATATAGTAGAGCAATATTGCATCTAGTCTGCTTTCACGTGTGCAGCAAGCAGTAGAGGAATAATATTAGTCTGTATAAAATAATGTCAGTCTGCATTCTACATGTACAGTAAAACAGTAAAGCATTTTGGCCAGTTTTATTGTTTCAAATGAAGTATACGCAATTCTTCTCAAAATTGAATAAACTTACTCCCATCGAGAGGTTTTGTAAAAATGTCTCTAATTTATTTTTCTGTTGGAATATATTCTAATTTAATGTGACCATCAAATCCTTTTCCCTTCAATCATGCCCTTGGCATACACGTCAATGCTTTTTTAATAACAGCAAGTGCAAGTAAATTAAACTAAAGTATCAGAAAATGCAGCAGAGAATAAATTCTAGATTAAAGTTAGAAATAAGAATATCAATATTGTTTAAAATACAATCCTCGGTAACGGTGCCAAAAACTTGACCAATGTAATTTTTAATTGATAAAATAGTAAGTGCACTGATCGTGTAATATTTGGCAAATAAATAACGGGTTATCGAATCCACAGGGATTGTGTAAATAAGTACCGATATTATGTTATCCTCGCTTTATGTAGATAATGAAATAATTGGTATTGTCCAAATAATGCAGATTTAATCAAAGTGAGAAGTGGTTAAGGCTTAGGTTTGCAAATTCATTTCAATGTAATATTAACGTGGCTATGACTTATGCTCTCATATAACAGCAGGATTTCCTGTAACAGCAGGATTGCTTGAGACATCTATGACTATAATTACTGGATGTATCAAGTTATATATTTTTATATCAACTTAATCCATAGTGTTTATTACTTGAGCATTCATACAATATCTCCTCTTGGTCTCAATTTTATGAAACATATCATTCACAAGGTGCTCAATCTTATGAAAGCACTAAGAGCGTAATAATCACTTAATCATGAATCATATCAATCATATCAATCATAGCTTAATAACGATGCGTATTCATGAATTAGCAAACCTTCACCTTAGCGCTATGGAATTTAGTTTATGAATCTAATGTTTGGAAAGAAAAATAGAACATTCAATGAACCAACCAACATGAATTTCAAGGAAAAAATGCACCAATTATTGATTTGGGCCTGGACTGATGTTGTTGGGCCTCCACTACCTTTTGGGCTTTTGATTTAGGCCCAATATAATTTAGGCTTGGCTGGCTATTGGGCTTCAAGCCCCCAACCCTCCTTTCTTCCTCCTTTCTTCTTCCCCCAGCGGCCTCACTTTCCTCATCCCTTCCTTTTTCCCAACCGTAGCCAGACGCCGCCCAGCCTCAATAGACCGTCGCCCTTCTCAGCCAACCTTAACCAGACGCCGCCTAGCCTCTACCAGTCGCCTTGATCTCCACGATTGAATTTGTCCCCTCCTTTGGAAGGTGGAGCCATGGTGGGTTGTCGTCTCTTTGCGGTCGAAGTCGTCCCCTCCTCTCTAAGGGTCTTGTGATGGCTCGAGATGCAAGGGTCAGCCGCGGTAGGTCTCGATTTGGTGTTAGGTTTCATTTTCTTTTTGATTTGTTTTGAGAACAATGTTAATATCTCTCCGTTCTTCCTCCTCTATTCGTCTCCTCGTTTTTATAGATGGAATTCAGCACTCAAATTTGACAAATCTCATCTCTGAAACATGCTTGTGGAGAAAGAATCCCAAAATCCGATCTTTGAAGCATGCTCGTGGAGAAAAAATCCAAGACCTGATCTTCTGAAACATGTTCGCGGTTGACTGCGTGTGATTCCGTTGACGGTTGACTGTACATGATTGGTGGCTGCTGGGCTGCGTGCTGGATTGGAGTGAAGTGGGCTGGCTGCTCTTTGGTTATTGTATGGGACGGAGCGCACAAAACCAAATGGGTTGGAGCACTGTTCCAGAACGGCAGCTTATGTGGGTTTAGTTGTTTTGTGGCTTGGTTTTGTTTCAACACTTTGATCCTGAGATGCAAAAATAACCATATTCAACATATTTTTCATTAAAAATGCTAAGTAAAAGAGGATTAGTTTCACGTAAAAATGATCCCGATCATCATTCTTCCTATGCATGAACATTACCTAAGTATAACTTGAGTAATCATCCACAATTACAAGTGTGTATTTCTTCCTATTTATACTTTCCACTTTCACTAGTCTAAATCAGTCCCAAGAACTCTTGGGATTCTATTGAATTCCCAAGTTTGAAGCATTTCGTAGTCTTCTTTTCTACTTGGCAGGATTTGCACACCTTATTATTCTGAAACTTGATTTGAGGTAATCCTCTAACAAAGTTGTTTGAGGAAAGTTTAGAGATCGTTTTGAAGTTGTGATATCTCAAGTGTAGTCAGGAGTAACTACATTGAGATAGAAGTTCACAGTCAAGAAGGATGTGTGGTATGGTGATAGCTCAACAAAAGGAAGTCATACTAAGAAAAAAAAGATCAATGTGCAAGTTTTCAAAAAACCCACTGCGTACTGGATATAACTCTCGTGTCCATAATTTTGGCATGAGACAAATAAGTATAAATACTATATCAATCTCTCACCTCCCCTTGATCATTCTTACAATCAACAACATCAATCATCACACACCAATCAACAAGATAAACTATGAAGGAAAATGTATTAGGGAAGACCAAACCTTTTAGCTTGTATCAATTAAGAAAAAAGTTTTCAAGTAATTCAAAGTACTGTA
>LIEC01011911.1:0-13387 GCA_001925005.1 Drosera capensis
TATTCCCTTTTCTAATTCCTAGTAGCTTGACTTCTTTTGTCATTTTATTTATTACTTGACATGTATTGTCAGTAAATGACACATCATAGTTCTTATCACATAACTGGCTAATGGATAGCAGGTTATGTTCTAAGCCCTTGACATAAGCCACATCTCTAAAGATTAAAGAACCTGTACCAAGGGTTCCGTAACCCTTAGTTATACCTGCTTTCCCTCCTCCAAATATGACAAAAGGTCCTTGCTCTTTTCTGAAATCCTCAAGATTGGATTTGTCTCAAGTCATATGTCCTGAGCATCTACTATCCAAGTACCATATCCCTTTTTTCTTTTCCTATAATGAAAACATAAAGAACTTTGTACATGGTACCCACTCGTCTGGGTCCTTATTGATTAGTTTTTGGAACCCACACTTGAACTATCCTTTTATGTGTGTTCCAGCATTCAAGTGATTTGTGGCCAAGTTTGCCACATGTAAAGCAGCAGATCTTTGATCTTGTGCTTTTTAGTGGTCTGCTCCACCTGGTCTACTGCTCTTGACATGAGCATATGTGTCTCAAGTATGGTTTTCTCCATATTGATCTCAAGGAGTTATCCCAAACTGAGTAGTAAGAAAAGAGTTTCTTACTCTCTTCTTACTATTCATATATGCAGGTAGTCTGCTCCAGCTCTTTTGAGGCTGAGCAGTAGAGATCTTATTTTTCATTTCAGATCTCTTGAGAATATTGTTCCTTTTCAGAATTGCTGATGCAGCTGAGTTATTTTTACTTTGCATAGTTTGTGTAGTAGAGTGTTGATTCTTATACACATATTTTGCAGTATAGGCTTTCTTCGTCTGCACCTCTGCTGTAGTAGAAACATTGGTCTGCTTGTCTTTCTTGGTGATTAACTTTTTATCCTTATTATTTTGTAACCAATCATTCTATCCTATCTCAGTTTTATCATGAGAGGATTGACCTATATTGATTAGTTTTTGTAGATCTAAGGTCTTGCCATTCCAGGCATCTACCTGCTTTTGAAGCTCAGTGTTTCTCAAGGTAAGTGTTTTCACCACAGTATTGAGAAGTTTCACTTTTTCATCAGCTTCTTTCAGTTTTTCTTGAGCATTGATAAGACTATTTTTTATCTCTTCATTTGAATTGCATTTCTCCCTGAGAGTTGCAATTTGCTTAAGATTTTCCTTATTTTCTTTTAGAAGAGAAATGAAGCTTTCAGAGGTTTCTTGAAGTGCCTCCTTCAATTCCTCTGTAATAGCTTCTGAATCAGAAAGATCAAATACTTGTTTTTGTTCTTGTTCCTTTGCCATGAGGCATAGTTGAGCATTTGACATGATATCTTCATCATCAGAGTCTGTATCGCTCCAGGTCTTTGCTGCATATGCCTTGCTTCTTTCCTTCTTCCCAGGGGTGACTTTGTTGTGGTCCTTTTTAAACCTTGGTGCAGACGAGTCTTGAGTTGGTCGTCTGCACTGAGCAGCAAAGTGACCTGGTTTGCCACAGTTGTAGCAAACTTCCTTGTCTGTATCTTTGGTTTTTGAGGGAAAGTTCTTTTTTAAGGTTTTCTTTTTGAAAAGATTTTTGAACTTCTTTCCCATTAGTGCCAGTTCTTCTTATAGATCTTCTTCACTTGTGGATGAGGTGTCACTGTTCTCTTCTTCTGTCATGGATTTCAAAACTCTTTCTTGAGCTTTGAAGGCTAAGGTTTTCTTTCTTGCGTTATCAAACCGCTTCTTCTGCTCAAATCTTCATCACACCTCATTGAGACCAGCTCGTATTGTTGTATCAATACATCCTTCTTGTTTTCTCTGATCTCATTGGTTCCTTCGTTTCTTAGCATTAGAGCTTCCCATGCTTCATTTGCTGTCTTGGTATGAACCACAATCTCGAACATGTTGTCGTCTAGAGATTTGAAGATTTGATTTAGAGCTTTTCTCCCAACCATCTCTAGATCCCAGTCTTCTCTGGTTCAGAGAGACTTTGGTCTTTGTACTTATTTTGATGGGTCCTTTGGATCAGGTATCATTGGAACATTTGGTCCATCGAGGACAATATCTTGCATCCTTTCATCAATGGAGTTGAGATGTGCAAGCATTCTTAGCTTCGAGTGATTGAACTTGTTGAAGTAGCAAGTTGGGGGTTCTCTACTGTTTGGCCATTTAGGAAACTTTGGTGGTGCCATAATATTCTTCACACAGGCAAACTGTTAGTAACTTCTTTGTAAATATAATATGTGACCTTTTCTTTCCAATAACCGTTAAGTCTGGAAAGTTAGGCTTTGATACCAATTGTGAGGTTTGAGTTTCAACCTAGAAGGAGGGAGGGAGGTGAATAGGTTGTATGAGAATTTAATTGTCTTTTCTACGGAATAATGATTTTGTGCAGACTAGTATTGAGTGCAGACTAGCTTATTAGTTTGCAGATGATACTATCTGGTCTGCACTAGAGATTTGCAACTCCCTTAGTTTCTATCTCGAGTTAGGCTGCGATAATTTGTTAAAAGCAATTCTAAGCATCAGTATAAAAAAAGCAGTAAGTGAACACAATATTTATACTAGTTTAGACACTCGATATCAAATGATGATCGAGAGCTTAGTCCAGTCTTCCCTTGATGACCAATGTAGTCAATCCAAGAGGTGAGTATCACCATCTTCTTGTTTTTGTTTACAAGAGACTTTCCTTTTACAAGTTATCAAACTCGTATGAAAAGCGAAGAACCTAGAGACTTTGCACAGATCCAAACTCTGGACTCTGCTGTAAGATTTTGTTCTTCTGCAGACTAGTGACACTTTCAATCGTATCTTCACGACTTGGCTTTCTTGAGTATTCTTTTTGTTGCTCGATTGCTTTGCACTCTTTTTGCTTTTGAGTCAACGTTTAACAATAGCAGCTCTCAAGTAAGTTTCACCGGTTCCCTTTTATAGGCTTAAGGAATGAACCTTTTAGCAACGTACTATTCCTGGTAGTCCACTCATGTTCCCCATTATCTCGTTTCTGATGTTGGCAGACAACTGATGTCTCCACTATCTCGTTTCTGATGATGGCAGTTCTCTCACTCCAGAATTAATGCCGTTGATACTTTAACTTGAATCTTCACTTGACTGACTTCAACCCTCTGTCCCCACACCGGCAATCATCCCTACTGCATTTCAGATTGCTGCATGATCTCGTCTGCACATAGTCTCTGTTACAACATCTCGTCTGTACACAGTCTCTGTTGCAAGATCTCGTCTGCACAGTCTCTGATTCAGTTTATGTCTTGCCGTGTTGGTCCTGGTCTGCAACCTCAGTCCTTTGTTGTGAAGCCTTCATGTTCTTTCGTTGCTTTTCAATATACTTGTTGTTCATCCAAAGCCTTCGTAGTAGTATGCATCTGGTGGTCTGCACTATGCCTCTACATCTGCAACCTTCTGCACTCTTGCATCTGACCTAGACTACAACTACCTACTTGACTTCTAGCCTGAACATCCTAACTATATTATAATTAATACATTTAATTTTTGTTACATCAATTTCTATACATACGAAGGGATTGCACATTCCTATCACATGATGATTAGATTCCAACATAAAATCCACCCTACTTATCTTCCATTGTCGGTTTGCATGCATCATTCAACTTTGTTCGTTGTCGTCATGAGTCTCATCCATACGAGAGAGCTTGAGACACGAGTAAGTACGATGTTTACACTAAATTTGGAGTGCTCCTATTTCGGTACGTAGTGGTTGTATCTTGAGAGATGATAGTTATGACATCCGTAAGCACCAGAGCGACACAAAATCGTCTTAAGAAAAGTGAGTCTAACTTACGTCTTGACTATAATTTCATTGTTGCATACTGTTTTGCATTTTCCTTGTTGTTCTTCGACTAATGTTTTAAGGCTTGGTGATGATACAATGACGAATGAGTACACAATATTTTTATCAACAATCTTAAGGCGATTTTGGTTGGTTTAAGTATTTGTGAACAAGAACTCAGAATGTTGTGATCTGTTTTGGACAAAGATGATTATCGGTTATAGAACCATATAGAATAGGGAAAACAGTTGGGAATGAAAGAGTGCAACCGTCTTTACACAAAGTTGTGTTATATGAAACCATGTTATTGTTGTGTGGTTCATCACATCCAAATTCAAAAGGAAACATAAAAGAAATCCATGAGCACACTACCCTCATGTATCTCTTTGTTGAACTTAAATTATGTAAGATTCATGTTAGTGTTACTAACAATGATATGTCATGTTCTCCAATGTGTTACGTATTCTATGGATTCTATGATTCTTATCAATCTATACAATTGCGTCCGATAATGAATTCTACTTGGGACAAACCTGGTTCTTCACCAAGACCGACCACAGACTGAAGATTGGATTGCCACATATTGATTGAAGATTTGCCACAAGGTCAGTAATTTATTTTGACTTCATTACACACAAAGGCTTATAAGACCTTTTAAGTCTAAATCAATTATGAGCATGCATCTTTGGTGCCTTAGTGGTGTTCAACGTGTGCTGGAAACATACTAACTGTGGATGTATGAAAGCCACCCTGTATGCCACTCCAATGCTTTAATCGTCTCTGTGAAGAGAAACAATGTTGGGACAACCCGAATATGTAACCACATGTTGTGATGTAGAGTTCAATTGCGCGTACATAAATGCATGTGTGAAGAGATGCCATTTTTTTGTAGGTATTAATGCATTGTTGTGGAAGGACAACACAAGGCATTGCTATCCGCTAACGATACATTTATGAAATAGTCAATCAAGTGGCTATTTTTATGGAGGGTGTGAAATGTTAAAGGTTTCTAAAATAGATGCCTTTGAAATACAAAGGCGATGTACAAACTGCTCATGTTTAAGAAAATCGATTAATGGCATGTGAAGGACGAGTTCTATCACCTTGAAAAGCTTATAAGGGAAGTTAATCTCCCGCACATGACAGAGGCAGGTGTTACACCCTCACTGATGTGAAATAAGGATGGTACGCTCTTGGAGTTCCTATGAGCGCGGGGTCATGTTAGTAAGACAAGAACGACGGTGCGTTTGGACTTGAACACGAGCGAGGGCGTTGCAAGGGAGAGCGAGTGTTACTGAGAAATATTACACGAGGATTTGAACGCGAGCGAGGCATGTTGTAAAGATGAGCAAATGTTTACAAGGTATAACACGTTGTGTTAAGAAGATTTCCTATGATGGTGCGCTCTTGGGAGTTCCTATGAGCGCGGGGTCATGTTAGTAAGATAGGAACTACGGTGCGTTTGGACTTGAACACGAGCGAGGGAGTTACAAGGGAGGGCGAGTGTTAGTGAGAAACGTGACACGAGGATTTGAACGCGAGCGAGACATGTTGTAAAGATGAGCAAATGTTTACAAGGTATAACACGAGGCATGTCCCAAGGGCTTGCGAGTGTTGTCACGAGTAAAGACAAAGGCAAAGGTGCGCGAGACATGATCAGAGTTGTGTTTGGATTTAGAAGCAGGCATGTTGCGTTCGAAGGGCCAACCAACGTTGGAAGATTCCTAAGTGTTAGCACACGAAGACTGATGGCATGTTTACTTGGGCTCTTGCTAAGTTTGGTTCACTTTAATATCCAAAACGAATAATTGGACTATTTGAGAAAGGACAATCATTGTTCCTGTCAAGTGGAATTTTTTTTGTTATCTACTAAAGGGGGAAAAGGTGTCCTCAGATCAAAGGCAGGCCAAAGTTCGTAGCATTATTCCCCATACTTGGTTTGATGTATAGTAAGGTCTTGGTTTGATTGTGGCCAAAGACAAAATATGGGTCGAGTTCGTTGTGCTAAGGAATACTTAAAACGGGTTTGTAAAGTTCAAAGTCTAAGTTGGAGGTGATAGCTTAAACGAGCCTCATATGATGGTAAAGAGAAATGCTCATCAATTGGGGTGGATTGATGAGCGAGTCGTTGGAACAAATCTTGCAAGAATATTTGTAAAAGATATTATCGCGGAAGATAAGGATCAAGAAGATCAAGAAAGCAAGATATCGTGGAAAAACTTGGTAAAGATATTGTTGGGTTAAAAGATATTGTTCTTGATTGTAAATAAGTTGTGATGATTCTTTGCTGTATGATGTAAAATCTTTTAGCTATGCCTATCAATGTAGATGATCCCTGATCATCATGCATATTATTATTGAGAGGATCAAGTTGAGAACACAAAGGTTATATGTATCTTGCAGATCGTTAGTGAGATCAATTAAAAAGTTTGACAAGAGAGCGCACGGTGTGCGTTGCTTTGTAAACTTGTTAGTTTCTTTGTATGATTGGGATGGTAATAAAAGGTTGATTTGTTCATCGTAAAGCATTGTTGTTTGGTTGCTTTTTTATTCATATTTATTGTGTCGTTCGTTTGTGCTTATCAAAACATGAAAATGAGACATGCTATTTCAAAATGGGACGCTTGACGAAGGTGTTGCTGGCTGATTTGTTGGGGATTGTCGCATCACAGGGGTTACTTTGTTGCAAACAATTTAAGGTCAGAATAAACCCTGTGACGGTATCATTGAGTTCAAAAAGAATATTAAACTCTATTAGAAATTAAAAAAAGATGAAATAGATACTCTAATAAGAAATGAAAAAGGCCCCCATTGCGTCTTGGTATTTTTTGGGTCTAGAATTAGAATAGATTTGCTTCTTTTTGTTTTTATAAGTAATTATCGACTCTACATTATTACCAATACGTTAATTATTGTTAATCGAATGTGAATCCCTGCTTCGAGATAATCTATTGAACAAGAGGCCATTGTATAATCATAGTCTTTTTTTGCAATGCAAGAAAGTTCTAGGATCTCTATTTTGATTTGAGACAGAGGTATTTTGATGGGTTTGTCTTGATATTGTGTTTTTACTGTCGTGTTGAATGATCCTAGTCGATTGATTTCTATTCACATAATGCACACACCTCTGGTTGATGGTTGAGCCAGTTTGATGGCTCCATATTAATTAGCAGTTTTTGATCCCTCTAATCCGATTATTGATCCAATGGACATGGCATGTTTGTTATACCCTTCATGACTCGTTTAGGAATAACCAATTCTTAGGACTGTTGGAGTATCACAGGGGGAATTATAAGGGATCCCGATATTTGGAGTTATGAAGGTGAGTCAGGCACACATATTATGCTTTCGAGTTTGTGCTTTTTTGTAGCTATTTGGCATTGGGTGTATTAGGATCTAGAAATCTTTTGTGATGAGCATACAAGAAAATCCTTTTTTCGACCAATGATCCTAACATCACAATTCCATTCTTTCTAAATGGCAAAATAAATGGGTTTCTAAATGCGGTATTTTATTCGTCACCTTTTCGGGTCCTTGACTTGTCACATCAATATGAATCTCATATTTTCGTACATGGAAAGAAGTCAAAAGAGCACCTCTACATGATGTTCACTAATGAGTACTGCATCCTTAAAATTATAACCTTTCTAAGGCATATAAACTACTAAAAAATTTCCAAAAGCTTCGCCACCAACTATAGCAGTCATCTGTTAGAATTTGTCCTTTTTTAATCCACTTCCCTTACTGAATTTGTCCTTCTTTAATTCATTTCCCCTACTTTTCAATATGACCATTGTAGTAGAGAATATAACCGTTGTAACATATTTTGTAGGCTATTCTTCATTATACGTTTTATAAATAGAGAACTCATTTTCCTCTGTCTCCCCACTTTTCCATTTATTCATATTTGTGTTGTGGTCTTCGAGCTTTTCCACTTTTCCTTTTTTTTTTCATCAAAAGTTTCGAGCTTCTAATCACTATCCAGGCCCAGCAGCCAATAGGTCCAAGCTCAACAGCTAACATCGACCCAGGCCCAACAGCCCACCAGTCAGCCACTCTGATATCGTCATTGTGCGCCAAAGCCATATTCAGATCCTCTATCCAAATTCAATTTAATCTTTTCAGAATTAACTTGAGTTTGAGGGGATGCTAGAATATAGATAATGCTCAATATAGTCGTTGTAGTGGAGAATATAACCGTTGTAGAATATAGTCATTGTATCATATTTTATAGTATATTCTCTACTATACGTTCTATAAATAGAAAACGCATGTAAGAACTCATATTTTGTAGCATATTCTATACACATATTCCGTTATTATATATCATTTAACACGTTGTACCACTCTCACCTGATATCCATCCTCCTTGGCATACTCGAGTTCAGGGTCTTCTTCTTCCACCCCATCCTCATTCTCTTTTGCTATGTTAACAACTTTTCGCTCAGGACAAGCATTCCACTGACGGCCTAATTTGTTGCATTGGTAACACTTATCCGCCAAGATTCTGGAATAAGGAATCGTACCTTGAGCAACTTCCTTATTGTTTTCTTCACTCCTGTTGTGTTATTGCTTGTTGCTTGTTGCTTGTTGCTTGTTGCTTGTGGAGGCTTCTCCATCACTGTTGGGACCTTCTCTTTGTTGATTGAGTTAGAAAATACATCTGATGGCTCCTTTCGAGGGAAGAAACTCCTCCTATTATTAGTCTCTTTACATGGAAACAACCAAATCTGTGAATTGCATTTTGGCTATATGCAAGTCATTAGATTAGAGGATCACATTTTCACCATTCAACACTTTGCACATTTTCACCATTAATATTGGATTCTTTTTTAAGTCATTTTTTTAATTATCAATTTACATTTTTTTTTTTGAAAAAATTGTCAATTTTCATATATATGAGACCTAAGATTCTTAAAACATTTCACGAATTTGAACCGTACATATTGCATATAATCAGCATTGATCGATTCAAAAACACCAAATGATCCTTGCATCTTGTAAACTGAATCCCATTAAAGCACACCTCCCTTTGGAACCTCAAACATCAGTACTAAAAGTGGCAGTGTCGATGTTGAACTCCATTGAATGGGAAGCTGGGGCGACGGAGCAGCAGGTGAGTGATTCACTGCTTTCGCTGGCAGAGGCAGATCAGCCTTCGATGATCGATTGTTGTTGTTGGAACCCATATCAGGGACACACATATATATAGAAAGATTCTCCTAGTTCTTTGGTTTATTGTCAAATGATTTTAGGCACGAACTTAATGTTTTTATACGACACTATAAGTCAAATTCATCTAAAGGGATTTGTCATGATGCCGTAGTTTGGGCCTTGGGTTTATCAGGCTTTCATGTTCTATGATCCTAATAGTGCAGATGATAAAGGAGGCGCTGACGACATGAAATGACAAGACTGGCTAGAGCGTTCATGTAATTGCCAAGTACATCGAGGAGAAGCACAAATCAGAGCTCCTAATTAATGTATTTTAGGAAGATTCTGGAGTCGCAGTTGAAGAACTCTGCTTTGAGATGGAAACTTATCAAGGTCAAAGTATCCTGCAAGTAATCTGAAGCTGGAAAATAGCAGAGAATAAGGAAGAAGGCAGACAGAACCAATGCGGCTAAGCCAAAGGAGAGCGAGGAGGAGAAGAAGCATAAGAGTGCTAAGCCGAAGGGAGACAATAGGTGGGCGAGGAAATCAGCTCCGACACAGCCAAAGCAGCCGAAATCGATCTAGTCCCCTGCTGCTAGAAAGGCTAAGAAAGCAGGCAGTTAAGTCTCTTGTTGCTTGCATGGCTAACTATTGATGAATGTTTCTGTGAAAATAGTGTAATAGGTAGTGTTGCTTGCCTAGCCAATAATTTCTCTAAAGAAAACAGTTCAGCATAACTTACCTCTTAGGGGTTCCAAACATACTACTAAAACAAATACTATCATATATCAGCAAAAGAGTAACCACCACAAAACCGCAAAGTTATGTCAGTAGTATACCCGGAAGTCCCATATCGTTTCATAGCAGTCAGTCTATCTGATCTATCACATAATATCAACCTTTCCACTTAAGTATCCACATGATGAACCACATATGGTATACAAGAACTCTACTTCAAATCGAAATGGGAAGTGGTCCAGAACCGAAAAACTTGGGAGTGGTTTCA
The DNA here is from genome assembly GCA_001925005.1 of Drosera capensis. Classification (NCBI taxonomy): domain Eukaryota; kingdom Viridiplantae; phylum Streptophyta; class Magnoliopsida; order Caryophyllales; family Droseraceae; genus Drosera; species Drosera capensis. Next base: position 9,952 of record LIEC01011911.1, read on the forward strand.
TCCGAGAGTAAATCAATTCCCTTGTCATCCCTAATAACAATCCTAATTTCCCAACTGTTGCAATACAAAATCTTGAGGATGGATATCTTGGAGCACGACCAGATCACACCATAATCTGCCATCCTCCATATGATTCATCCACATTCGATTTCTCAAAAATAGTACAGTGTCAGCCAACTCTTAAATCATATCAATCTTCACCATCTGGATATTTCCTTTTTTGGAGATTTAATTCATCCATATTAATAGCATAGTGTTTTCAATATTTACTACCCAGGAAACAATAGTTTTGATATTTCAAATTAGATATGTTGGTTGCTTTGTTTTAAGTCTGATAAAAAACAATCAATTATGTATAGATATCAAACTCCAAAATAAAGAAAACACTCTCTGTGTTACAAATACTCTCTGTGTTACAAATTCAGTGAATGACGCCATTTAGGATAACCGCCTTTGAGTGCTTATCATGATCAGCATTACGAGGGATACACGAGATCGACACCTTCTTCAAACGACTCTCATTAAAGGAACAGATCTGCCCTTCATCAACACCAAAACAGAGTCCAAACCACACGATCTTATAATCACGAGAGGCAAAATTAAACACAAACACAAACCCAAACCTAAACCTTCCTTCCAAGACCATCCCATTTCTTCAGGTAACATGATACATTTTCCAATGGCCGGGTTCCAAACAAACACTGATTCGTGTTGTGGGTGAGACGTCAAATTAGAATTATAAGCCCTCACTCACCCTAATAACTGATTTGAAATTAATATAGTAATCATTGTAAAGATCGATCCCAAAGAAACAGTAGTTCAAGGAGTTGTAATAATCTTTAGGAGTTCCATTAATTTTCGAAAACTAATGTCGTTGAGGGGGAAGGGGGATTGATTAAAATGAAAAGTAATTATATTAACTAATTAACTAACCAAAATGCTAGGAAAATTGGTTGAGGTTTTTATTTATGGAAAACAAAAGCAAGACTTTCATAACTCTGTCTCAGCTCGGGGATTATTTTAGTGATTTGTATATGAATGGTTTGTGATAAATAGGGACTCCTAAATCACCCATGAAATAATGCATAATTAAACTAATTATCTAATCTAACATACCATGAAAGCATGTATAAAGTAGATAATTGAATTCTAGTCATGAACATACTAAACATGAATTCATAGAAAGAAAAATTAAGCTACATCCTAATTAAACGATGATAAAAAAGTTTAAATCAAGATCTAATTAGTTGCTGTCATATATGATAAAAAAAAGTTCAATCATTAGGTAGATTAACACAATAACATCATCAAGTAATATTGTAATCATAGTAATAATCATGATAAAGTATTGATTTTTAACAACATTCAAATGAGACAAATCTGATAATGTGGATTAATCAAGATTCGATATCTCATAATCCCATCGCATGCAACATCATTATTAAGGCTTCTATAAATGAATCTACTCATTCATTACGTTGGTATTCATCGCAAACATCATGTAATACGTAAAAATGATCATTAAATCCACACACAAAAAAAAAAAAAAGAACAAAGTACTTGCATAAAATAGACGATCTAAATGATTACAACCCAATCCAAAGTAGTCCAAATGTAAACTCCAACAATCCAATCTCCAATGCGAAGGAAAACAAAGAGAAGTTTGAAAAATAGTGATGACTAATGCTAATAACTAATTCTAAACGAGAATAACTAGTAGCATTTATAGAAACGTAGAAAAACCCATCAAAAAATTTCAAATCTTACTTGAAATAAGTCACGTCACGATCGTGACCAAATAGATCTGATGTAGGATTTTTGATTCAGGTTACTTTCTGTAATCAACGTCACAATCATGATGGTGTTCTTGGAGGTCGTGACAACTTCCAAACACTTTAAATCAACTCAAGAACACTCCATACACATAATCAAAGCTCAAAACATCATCAAAATCATCGTTAAAATACATCCAAACTTTCTCAGTTCTACACCATCGTCACCATCACTTTAATCTTCACTTTGGTCTATCTTCACTTTGTTCTCTTTTTTCTCATAACTTCAAATCATTCTTTTCTTGATCAAATCTGCATGAAAAATAAGAAAGCATGAAATGGCATAAAACAATCTAAACTAAGAAAATTAATTTAGAAAAAAAAAATGAATGTTTTCACACTCGTCAAACACCCCATATCAAAACTTTGCATGGGACATAATCAGACTATAAAAATGATCAGACTGCAATTACATGATTATATTTTTATAGATGATCCAATTAAGTTTGTTTAAACGATCTATTATAATCTGTAATATGAATGTAATATGATTACATTCATTTCATGTAATATAATCAGACTATAAAAATATAAATTGGATCATCTACACCTAGTGTATGCCAAAGACACTATGCTAATTAACTTAATGTCATCCATAAATCATCCATCATTAGGATTCACACTACTCACATAACACCCAATAATTTCCCCCACATGAGAAGTTAGACATATGTGATAATTTTCTTTGAATTCATAGCATGACAAAACATTTCTCAAAATTAGTTTTCCTTCCCTGATCTTTATATTAGTAAGCACTGTAAATACTAACGTGAGTGATCCACTTTGAAAAGATTGAAGATGTTAGATCAAGAGAATTGATAACAAACGACACACGAATTAACATGAGAAACCCAAGTACCGAAAGAAAAATGCACAACACACCACTATAAACCATGATGACAAAAATACTATGTGAAGAGAGGATTACAGATTATAATAGATCGTTTTAAACTCTTTAGGTTGATTGATTACATGGGACATATGTATAAACCCAAAAAAAAAAAAAGATTTAAATAAACCTAATCTTACAAACTAGTCCGAGGCATGGCCCATGTACCTCACGCACTGCCTGCACGAGCCGTGCACAGTGCAATCAGCCAACCGTATAGTCGTGCGCGTGTCTTGCACTCACCAAAGATCATCAGGCACGGCTCGTGGTGAATGTTACTTCGTTTCTCTTCACACACTCATCTTTTCACAAGACTTCACCATATTAGGTATCCCATTTAAACGGAACCCTTATATTGACTCAGCGTGGCATTTATCTATTGAGGACGTGAAGTAGTAGACAAACTCAACACATTTAATCTACCAAGATCTCAAAAGAGTGTTTATTCCCAAACTCGAGTTACTTTTACCCACCATGTCTCCTTTTCTCTAGAATAAATAGAAAGGAAAAACATGGTGTCACTCATCCTTATTCTTTTTTTTTTCCTTCTTTTTCTTCTTCTCATTTTCATCTTTTTTTTTTCAACAACCTTGTTTCACCACCCACCTTAATATGGAAATATATATAAATGGAGTTTATACATAAATCGAAGGCATAATATTAAATTTTGAGGATAGGAAAGGAAGACGGATCACAAGAATTATTTCTTCCACCC